>JAVYIG010013283.1:0-48253 GCA_035222895.1 Strongylocentrotus droebachiensis
TCTGTCTAACCACATTTCCCCTAAAATGTACTGTTTTTGTATTTTGCTCTTACTTATTTATCTCTATAAGTATACATTTCCTCTCTCTCATAAACACAACACATAACACGCACTCGCATAATCTATACCTCATCCGCTCACACAACACATACACAATTTTGTTCTCCCCTCCCCTGAATCAATCTTCTCTATCTCCAACTCACTACAACTAAATCTATTTCTCGTATACACACATATGAAGAGCTTGCAACAAAAAGGCGCTAAATCCACCCCGGTTAATTTCGAGAAAATCAGTGTTTTTTAATTGCACACATTTGTCTCTGTTTATTTATCAAATCTATACTACAGGTGGAAGAGCTAACGGATTTAGCGCCTTTTGGCAGAATTTTTTTTTTACAGTTAATGTTGAGTTGTTCACTGACATTAGTATATCATATCCAATCCAATCCAATCCAGGTATTTGTATAGCGCCAATATCTAGTTGCCTAATCAAAGGCGCTGATGAGACTGAAAAAAATACCAAAACTGCCTGTTCATGATTCTAACCGAGAAAGACAAAAAAGCAGTGACTAATTGTAAACAATCTGAAATAGGTATGTCTTTAGTTGAGTTCTGAAAGTAGATAACTGGTGACAAGAGCGAAGGATTTGGGAAAGACCATTCCACAATCTTGATGCACAGGCAGTAAATGATCAATCCCCTATAAGAGAGCGTGTTCGAGGACTCTCAAGCAGGTATTTATCTATATAGAAAGATCCCATTTGTGTGTAAATGCTCAGAATTGTATATTGACTATACTTACTGTACTTGAAGCATGGTGGCCCCCTCCCCCTCCCCCACTAACCACACACACACACACACACACACATACACACTTTTCTTCTTTTCCATATTTTTTCAATATGAGATGTCATTCAAAATAAATCATTACATAAAGAATCAATGTAAATAATTTCATACAAATACAAAACTTAATTTCCTTTTTTAACACAAATAAATTATTCACAAAACAGTGAGCAAAGAAGGAGAATAATAGAATGAATAGATGACTATAATCCGCTATAAAATCATAAGCGTTTGATACACGCAAGGAACTGATGTGTCGACGGATGCTCCTAACATGATAAAGACAATATTTTTTACTTTTAATTTCAATTTCAATTTCTGGTCAAGATTATTTTTGTATATTAACTTTGCAAAGAAATTTTCAAAATGTGATAAGATTTGCTGCGGTAATTTGAATAATAAAAGCACCTTTCTTGTTTCAAGATACCAATACTTGGATCAAGTGACATAAATCTTTGCTCTAGAAAGAAAAGATTATGTATTGCCTGTTATACCATTATTATGTACTTCACAGGAAATGGAGTTGATTCTACATAATGTATTCTGTCTATATCATTTATTTTCCACAGCATTATGGAGCCTTTGCAGGAAATCGAGCTGATATCACTAGCTGAAGACATAGGTCCGGGCAAATACTCAAAACTGTGCAACGCCCTGGGGTATACCTATGCAGTTAGTCAATCACACATCGTCAAACATCTGAACAACGTCAATGAAGCTCTGGTGGAGCTCCTCATCAAATGGAATAACAATCAAGCAGACAGCACCCAGACTCGATCCATACTAGCAAGCAAACTCCATGAATTACGACTTCGTGATTTAGGGGATAGACTATCAGAAGGTAAAAACTTGTTTGAATTACACTGGGCTCATAGAAATACATGTTTATATATATATATATATATATATATATATATATAAAGGTCCTATAATACTGCCAATATTATTATGAGAGGAAAAATGAATCGGGAAAAGTTTCATGCATTGAATCAAGTTGTTGATTATCTTGCTCACATGTTTTCAAAGTGAACGTCTTTTACACGTGATTTTCAATAATACACCATTAAAAGCATGGTGCGTATAGTTTACGAGTAACATAATGCATCCCATAGACAACAAATCGAGCCCAAATATCGAGTGAGAAAACTCCCTAAACTCTTCATGGATTGTCGGCCCCTAGCCGCATAAGTCGGGGAAATTATTATGTTGACATGCTACATCATTCCGAAACATTATTTTATAGATACATTAATGACCATATAAAAAGGCTGCCATTCTTACTATTATTACCACGCCTGATTGTTACTACTACTCTAATACTACTACTACTACTACTACTACTACTACTACTACTACTACTACTACTATTACTACTACTACTACTATTACTACTTCTACTACTACTAATCTACTTCTTCTACTACTACTATTAATAGTACTACTACCATAGCTACTATACTAGTAATACCAATACTACTACCACTACTACTACTACTACTACAACTATAATAGTTCTACTACTACTACTACTACTACTACTACTAAAACTATTCTACCACTTCTACTGCAATTGAAACTACAACAAATATACCACTACTACTATATTACTGCTAACTCTACTACTAAATATACTCTACTAGTTATACTACTACTACTACTACTACTACTACTACTACTAATAGTAGTACTACTACTACTACTATACAACTACTACTACTTCAACTCCAGCTAGTACGCCTACTACTAGTAGTAGTACCACTAAACATACTGCTACTACTACAACCTCTACACTTCTATTACTACTGGTTTCACTGTTATGTACGTGAGTTAAACTCGTGCAGCATTTAATTTGGAAATCATGGGTTTGCTTATAATTAGTTTTGATGCTTTAATTACCACTGGGCTTAAATAAATGGCTTTGAACCGGGGGGTGTTTCATCAAACATTTAGTCGGTGGTTTTCACCGACTAATATCATTTTCACCGACAATTTCATCATCACCGACTAATTTCCATTTCATGAAAATTTGTCGGTGGAAAACACCGACAAATTTCTGTAAGTCACCGACTAATTTCAATAATTTAGTCGGTTGCCTTGGACCTCCCGACAAAGTCAATTTACACCGACTAATTACTCTCAATAACCAAAAAGGCACCAAAAAGGGCAAAATGGCAGCAATCATGAATATCCTAGGGGTTGCTGCCCTCGGTAGAGAGTGTGTTTTCCGGGACCGTACAAATCTAGAGTTGATGCAGCTATGTTACAAAAATACAGATTTACTAGGGAAGGAGTGTTATACATGATAAATGAGTTAAACGATGAGTTAGAGCATGCCACAAAGAGGAGCAAGGATCTATCTGCCCATCTGCAAGTCTTTGTGGCTTTGAGATTTTTTTTTGCGACAATAGAAGGGTGACGCAAGTCATATGCGGAAAGAAAAACCAAGTAAGTATTGCCTTTTTTTCCTGAAATGAACTGACTTGAGCTTGAAGTTCTATGAAAAGTAGACCCAATACCATCGCAATGTACAAAATTGTTTGATTTAAAAAAAAATTGGGACCTAAAATTTTATTCCATTCTTTCATTTACCGGTAGTTTAATTAGATAATGAATGGGGTCTAATGATAAGACTAAGCGTGTAGATTCAGACTCCACATTCACCCAACTTTATTAGCTTTTTTTTTGGTGTTGGTAGAGACAACAAAATTAAAATAAACACACAACAAACAGCTGAAATTAATGTTAAAGGGCCTTCTCAATTGAACGGACTTTATTAATAAAATAAAATCAGAATGACATTTGTTGTGTCAATTTTCCATCAATTTTGAAAGAACAGACTACTTAATCTAGATCAATAGATCTATATCTTGAGATCTACTTAAACTACTGAGAGAAAAAAAAACCTCAAAGGTTGAAAAATGCAGTTAAAAATGATGAAGAAAATTTACAGTTCATTTTCTAGGATTGATTTCTGTATCTTATCATTACTTGCAATTTTTCCTTTTAAACCTCAATTTTTATATTCCAAATATCTCCCTCTCAATCTCCAACAGCTCCAGCTGTCCATCAACTGTGCATTTTCTTTGTTGTCCTTGTTGTTGATGTTGCTGCTGCCATCTCTGTTGTTGTCCAGGTTGCTGCTGATGGTGCTGCGCTGATGCTAATGCTGCTGCTGCTGCTGCTGTTGTTGTTGCTGCTGCTGCTGTTGCTGCTGTTGTTGCTGCTGTTGTTGCAGCTGCTCCTGCTGTTGTTGGTTGTTGCTGCTGAGTCTCTGGAAAATGTTGTTTCTCTTGATGCTGTTGTGATTCAATCAACTGCAATTGAAATTCATATTTATAATGCTATTATCATCTTATGAAAAACATTAATATATTAAATAATTGTTATTGTTTGTGGATTGTAATATTAGTGGTGTTAATAGTGGTATAAGTACTGCTATTATCACTTCCCCTATCATTGTCATTGTTAATCATTGATTTGATATTACTTGTCTTTTTCTGGATCTCCTTATATATTCATTAAAAGAATACATTCCAATCAATTTATACTAAGTGATTGTGTCTTTCTGCAAATCTTCCAGAGTTCCTTACTTGAAAACTGAAATAAAATGAACAAGTCAGGTAACTACATAGTTGAATATATTAACAACAAAAAAACAAAAAAATGCTTATCCAATATAGGTGACAGTGAAATGCAAACATGATACTTTGACTTACATAAATGTGATTATTTCATCATGACTTGAGCAGAGTAGAATGTATTAATGTCAAAGAATCTCATTTGCAGAAAAGCATTAAATTTGTTTAGTGATGAAGTAGAGACATGTCGATGTGTGTCAAATTGAGCAGTATGCATCGTAAATTTCTGACATACCAGTGAGTGATGAAAAGACAAACTTGTTTTAACATCTAGCTGTTAAAAATATAAAAAAGCAGTGAGGAATTCTCAATACTTGGTGTCCAATTTCTATTATAACTATTTTTAGCACTTGACATGTCATTTAACCCTACTGCTTTACTTTGCATGATCATCAAGTGATATATACATCTATTCATAAAACTTGCATAAATTATCATATTTAATGATAAAAAAGACATTAAATGATTAAATAATTAGTAATAATGGATTTAGGTTCTTAACACACTTGTCAATGTCTGTGTGGCGATTGGTCAAGTCACACAACTGATGGGGGGGGGGCAGTGCAGGAAAGGTCAATGAAAACATGAATGCAGTTGGAAAGCCTGGAAATTTATAATAAAGAATGTTCAACTCACCAAAGACATTACATTTCCGGCTTCGGCTTCACTACCATAGAAGCCCTGGATTGTTTGTGCTGGCAGTGCCTCCAGCACCATCTAGTGACGGTCATGGCATTTTGGCCGGGGTCCACCACCTCATAAAATGAATAATATTGGGATTGCTTTCATTATTTCACACTCACCATTTCTCACTTACCATTTCTCAAATAGGTATATTCACAGAAAAGGCAACATTTTACCTCCAGTGGTTCTTTTTTTTTTTCGAGGGGATCTGAATTTGTTGGTATAGTGATCCAATATATAATAAAATATATATTTATAATTTATATATTTATCTCTAATCGTGTGTTTTTAATGTGGACCCATCACAAAACTTTCAAATTTATATATATATATGTATGCTTTATTTACGTCATAGCAAGGTTGTTGTGTTGGCTGTCCAAAGGAAACAACTGAATGATGCATTCTTGAACAATAACAATATCAATCGTTTCACGTCAATAAATAAATGTACCGGTATCTGTTTCTTTCCCCATTTATTAAAAACATTGTAATATTCACTATGAATTACCAGTCGATTGTGCTTTGCTCCTATATTGTTGGGCACAAGAGGCCACCGCTATAAGGCAAGGGGCAGAACATCAAGACTGGAACCTCTCTCCACAGGAAACCCTCCTTGTCAATCCCTGGAACAGAATTATAAACATTTCAATAAATATTAACCAAATATGTAAGAAAATACAAATAAAATAGCATTGTCTAAGAGTTTAGTTTTTTTTCAATACTTACTTTTCAGCAAAATTTGAAAGTCAATTATTTTTTTCTTTTTGCTCGCCATTCCGTTTCATGTACTGGAGCCCCCCCCCCCCCCTTCTACAAAATCTTCAAATGTTAATTCTAAACAGAGATATATTGGAGGTTAACCCTATCTAGCCTAGGCTATTTTGAAACTGCATAGCCCGGGGGGGGGGGGACTTTGAAGGCCCCCTCCCCCTATGATCTCGGCTGTTGAACAGCCAATCGCTGCCAAAATTTGCATGCATGTCAAGTGAAGTGTAGACTATGGTAATTTAAATTTTGGAAAAAAAGGAAGAGCCAGGTTATCCCTTATGTTATCTATTCTATTAATTTAATAATTTCTTATGTACAGTGTATTTCTTTGTTTATTTAAATTATGTATTTTATTGTTTTATTTCAATTCTAACTATTATTCAAATATTTTGAACCCCCTCCCCCCCAAAAAAAAAAAAAATGAAATAAACATCTTAACTATAAACAAGACCAAATATTAAACCAATGTTTTATCTCTTATTTTGGAAAAATGAGATTTCCATGTTTTGTACATAACTCATGAAAATGAGTGATTTTCGAGCTGATATCCAAAGACAAAAGGTCACGTGACTTTGCATAGGCTTAGGAAGATTTCAGGATTGGGGGGGGGGGGGGGGGGGGGGGGGGGTGGGGGGGGTGGGGGGGCTCCATCATTTGTTTTTGACCCGCCGTTTGAAGATTTTTTTTTTCCCCAGACTCCCCCCCCCCCCCCCTCGTTGTCGCCATTTTAGAAGGTCAAAAATTGTTAAGCCTTCCTTTTTTCTATGGAGGGGGGGGGGGGGGGGGGGTAGGGTGATTACCTGGAAACACAGTATTTTTTGCCTTTTGGGTCTAAATTATATACCCAATAGGCAATAAAATCATGCGAGCTGATTTATTTTCTTCTCTCTCTCGATAAAGTGACCTGAAATCACTGCTTCTAAACCCTTATTTTAAATAAATCCCCTGAAATAATCATTCTAACATGGGTTAAATAGATTAAACAAATATGGCGTCGGAGGTTCTAGGACGCTAATCACGTTCAGAATTCCATATGCAGTTAAACCATGGGAAATTTTTGATATAATGACTTGATAATGTAGAGTGGCCTGAGCCGGTAGGCAAAGGGCGTGGTTCTAAACTTACAGACAGGGGCGTTGCTAGACCTTTATCAGTGGGGGGGGGGGGGGGGCACTGATAACCGACAAAACTAGCCACCAATTACCGACAAAATTAAATGTCCCAATATCTACAAATTTAACCCTATAAACCCGGGGTCGAAGACTATATTGTTAGTACCAAGTCCTATGAACTACTAGTATCTATAATACTTGCATACCGGTATGCGCAAATGGTCATTTTCCTAGAGGACATAAATATATGAATTATTTCGTCAACTAAGTCAGCATCATAGCTATATATTTTAATGCAGGCGCGTAGCTAGAATCTTTTTTTAGGGAGGGGCGGTAGTGAGCAAGCGAATCACTTAAAGGGGGTGGATGAAAGGCTCCCGCGCAAAGCACGAAAGCTCAGACGTTCCTTAAATTATTAAAGTAAGAAGACGATTCGTTATACCGTTCTCGACTCCTAATAAGCCCTAATTTATTGTCTGAATTCTGTTTCCCCCTTCCGAGCGAAGCTTTGACATTTCCTTAGAATATTAGAGAAAGAAAACGATTTGTTGTACCGTTCTCGACTCTTAATCCTTGTCTGAATTTATTCAGTCCCCCCCCCCCCCCCCTCCCACGCGAAAGCTTAGACGTTCCTTAAATTATTTGAGTAAGAAAACGATTTGTTGTACCGTTCTCGACTCATTAATCTTTGTCTGAATGAAATTTCCAGCTTTTAATACACAGCCAGGATTGAGTAATGCACCTACTACCTAGACTAGATCTAGACTATTCTATGTTAGACCAAATTTTTCTGTCTCTTTCGTTCGTTAGCCTCAGAGTCAGAGTCAGACTTGGGTTGGGTCGGCTCTGATTTGGGTAGGGCCCGCCGACCCTACCCAAATTAGAGGCTAACGAACGAAAGAGACAGAAAAATTCGGTCTAGATCAGTGACCAAAACCAAAACAAGTCAAAAAGACAAAAGGGAAAATTGAAAAATCGTTCAGAATCAGACACCCGCCCTGGCTAAGCGACTAGACTCTAACGTTAGGCTAAGTCAATTTAGAATTAGAGTCTAGACCCTCGACTATATGCATTCACACTCGCAATCAATGCCATAAAGAGGGTTGAATAACGGCAGGTGGAATGAATAATTATGGAAAAATTGTAACAACGGCGGTGAAAAAAGAAGGAAGAAAGCATGAGCATAAGCGCGTTTTAGTACAGACACAGAAACGCATATGTGGGACAATACTAGAATTACTTTAGGTTACGTTTGGGGCCGCTGCCGGGCTCTAATTCTGTCTCTAACTCTAAAAACTCTAGATCTATACAAAGAATTTCTACTTGTTCATGAACAGTATTCAACATATATACTTTGAAAAGCTATACTTACAGACACCTCCTCCATTTCCGTCATTTTGCCGATGTTGATGTTGATGATGATGATGACTAGATTGGTACGAGCTCAAGCTTGATCATCGCAATCAAATATGCGCGATAAATAATTTTTTGTTTATTTTTCTGAAGCCTCGGAGAGTGGGCGTGGCCTAATTAGTCAGAAGGCTCGTCCCACTCGATTGAAGATTAAAAGTCCGCTGACAATTTGTCAGAGCTTGTTATAGAGCTTCGTGAAACGGTTTTTAGTCAGCGCTGACCGTTTGTCAGCGCTGACAGATTTAGTCAGCGCTGACAGTTTTCCGCCGACTAATGTTGATGAAACACCCCCCAGGTCATGTCCCACTAGTGGTACATATTATGGCGGCAACCAGTGTGATTAGGGTTATAAAACGATAACTAAAATCAATATAAACTACCCTTTCTTTTAAAGTGATTATCATCTTACTTAACAATCATTATTCATTTGAGTTGCTTGTCTCCTTCATTTTATAATTGGACCCTAATATAAACTAATTCTTATTGCTAGAGTGTTCCAGCCTATGGTAGCAGAAATTAAAGAATACATTGTGAATCTCTTGCAGGTAAATATCTACCTAACCAGCACGACTCACATGAGCACAAGAAGACTCCAGTGCAGACTAGCCCAGGTATGATTATGTTATGGCGCCATATTTATTATAATTTACTATTTACGTTGGTGTGCTCCTTTTTACTTTCTTCTGGATAAGAGTATATAAAAAAGTCGAACTGTACGATTAACACTTTTGTTGCATACTCTAACTTTCTGTACGGTTGAAAAACGAATAATTATAATTTATAAAGCAAGTCAAATTCAAGGATCGCGTGTATACAATTCAAGTTGTCAGAACGACCAGAATTGTACCTACACCCACAACAAAAAGTGAGTCATTTGACTCATTTAAGCATAATTTTCGTGAGTCAGGTGTAAATTGACTCATTAGTAACAACCAATGAGTCTCTATTGACTCATTTATATTTCACCAGTGTGTCAATCATGAGCTGACGCATTTGCAACATGCTTCGACTGACTCACATGGTCGTAAAAAATGAGTCAAGATCGACATAAGAGCATTTTAGAAGAAAAAAGTGAGTCAACTTGAAAGTGAGGCTGTATGCATGCGCGCGCATGCTTTCGTGACGTCATCCAAAATGCGAATTCTCGAGCCATATTTGAATTCCCGATCGACGACTGCAGCTAGTGAAAAATTGGTACGCATAATTATTCATATGGTTTTAAACGATGATTTTTATGACTGGATTCGTGGGCTAAATCTTCTGATTATTATACAAATGATGCATGCGTTCATTTTACGATATCCGCACTCGAGTTGATGAGGCTGTGTGTAACTTAACTATAGATTACATAGACTATCGCACGAAGCCGTGTCGAATGAAAACATGCATGATCTTGCATCATTGTTTTATACAACGAAACTCCTAGATCCTTGTTATTTGATGTAAAACGAATTAATTCAAGATTGTTTCGTGACAGTATGGGTGACAAATAAATCTCAAGTTAAGGCTTAATTTAGTGCGTACAAAGTAGATTTTTCAGATTCGGGTAGCGGGACCACCGATTACATCGCTAAAATGTGATATTTTAGGATATATTTTCCATTGCAAATGTGGACAGTGACTCTGGCATGGTATGGTATGTGTGTGATAGGCCTAGGGAGTATAGGGCTATCTAGGGGCCTATATGTCATGATGTGATTATGCTATTATTAGGGTGTCTGATCGCGCACCCGATGTTGTGTGCTAAAATCTTTCCCATAGAGATTGCACACATCCCTATGTGGTCTACATGTGTAGTGATATGGATACAGGTGTTGTACACATACATGTTACACATACATGTTTCCACTGCTTTCTTGAGTGTGTGTATGCAAATATGCACATATCCACTGCACCTTGTGGAAGCCATGACCTAAACAATAGTAAACACTTCCATGAGCATGCATGGGCAATCAGGCATGAATATATGAATAAATGTACATGGACAGTGTATGCAGAGAAGGGATGTTGGTATAGGAGAGGGACACATGTTTTGGGCTCTGAGAAAGGAGGTACACCCACAACAAAAAGTGAGTCACCCTTACTCAAATTGATGAGTCACTGGTTTGTCCGTACAGCGAAACACTTGAAGGATCATGTGAGTCACTATGACTCGATACAAATGAGTCTTATTTATCTAAGACTCACTTCAAGTGAGTCTTAGAGACTCATTTGTATCGAGTCATAGTGACTCACATGATCCTTCAAGTGTTTCGCTGTACGGACAAACCAGTGACTCATCAATTTGAGTAAGGGTGACTCACTTTTTGTTGTGGGTGTAACAACAAGCGACCAAAGCAACCTAACACATTTTGAAAATTTCTACCATTAGCGTTCGGGCATATTTTGGAAATGGGGGCTGACACCTCTTGCCCAAAACCTGTAATAAAGTTCGCTCGGTCGTGAGAAGTCAGAAGAGCCACTTCGTATTGAATTTCGTCATGTCATATATACTGGGTTTAATATAAAAAGATTATTAGGGTACCTTACTGCAAGGATTATCTTCCTTCTAAAAGTTATGACCGAGCGAAGCGAACAGGATAAAACACTTCTTTAAAGAATGTTATTTAACCATCAAAATACACTTGATAGGAAAATAATCAGAATCGAACCTCATTCCTTAAAGATATTCTGGCACCTTGTTGCCCCAAAATTAAGTTTCGATTTTGGGGAGCGAGTGCCGCATCCGAGCAAAAAACACCATTTATTATTCTTATCTTTTGCCACAGAGAAAGATACCCAAGGTTTGATTTTATAAGATTTTGGAAATTCCTTTTTAATAATAACAGAATGCTGATGCTAGTATAGTGACCCTCTCCAACAAACACAGTTATATCACACAATTTCTCAAAGCACTATTGCCATTAGTTTTCCATGAGTGAAAGCATTGACCAAAACATTGAATATTGTTTTAAATCATGATTTTGTCATGTGTTGCGTTGAATTATGCATCTCATTTGATATCTTATAGCAAGGTGGCTATAGGGAAATTCGATAAAAATATCCTCTCAGTTACTTTAAATAGGGAGGACATTATGTGACGAAGGCTATCATCAATAATTTGTTGTGGGGAGAGGAAGATGAAAACAAAATTTCGTCTCTTTTCATCGCGATTGACATATCAATAGGAACACTATTGATAAGGAAAAAAGGACCCGAGAGAGGGTCACTTGTCAAAATTAAAAGGGGTCCTTCGTATGAAGCAGCATTTATAAGGTACTTGAACAAATACAGTACGCCCCCTCCTCTGGGAGCCCTGCCTCTGGCAATGCATCACGAAAAATGAAATAATTATTACGTGAAAGGCAGCAATTAGGTTTATTGGCCATTGCCCGGACCGTTTTCGAATTCATGAAATGTCTTGTTTTCTTTGGGATTTTTGTATTATTATTATTTTTTTAATTTGTAATCTTTTTCTCTCAAAATTACCTTTGTTTCGATTGTCAAGATCCTACTTCTCTGCTTAAACACAACAAAAACACTCAACAACTTCGAAGCCCCAACCCCTGCACCCGCTGAGAAAAAAATATTTGCTACATTACCATGGTGACTGCAGACCTGCTAAATTTACTGTCTAACTATAAAGAGGCTATGTTTATGATGAGTTTCTTACTCTTATTTTAATTTTGTTTATTTTCCCCATAGGTATGGCGGCACATGGTGGTATTGTCGATGATCTTGTCTTCAAGCTGGCTGAAGACATCGAGACGGGTGAGCAGATACAGGCCTTAGGACGAACACTCGGATTCAAGGTCGCAGCAATCAATAGATACACAGAGACCAACAGGATAGAAGGACGGGTGACTTGTAAGGGAACACGTGAGATGTTGTTTGACTGGAGACAGACTGTGGTGCCTTGCGACCAACATGTCAAACTGAAACAAGCTCTCATTGACGCTAAGCTGGTCATGCTTGGTGATAAACACCTCAAGGGGACACCAAGTTATCAAGGTGGGTCTATATCCGTGTTAGAGTGTTACAACTTACAACCAATTCTTTCAACTGTAAATTGTTTTAAGAACGTAAACTTTAACCCTATATAGCCCGGGCTATTTTGAAACTGCATAGCCGAGGGAGGTGGGGAGGGGGGGGGGGGGGAGGGGGGCTTCTAAGGCCTCCTAATATCTTGCCGCGAAAATTTGCAAGCATGGGTCAAGTGAAGTGTATAGAATGGTACTACAATGGTAATTTCAATTTTTTGAAAAATTCACTCATTTGCATATTTATGGTAATGTATGCAATCACGTCATGAAATTCACATCTTTACCCATAAATCATATATTTTTCATATTATTTAAAATTCGTTTTCACAATATATATATTCTTTAGACCATTTTAATTAATATTACAACAACATTTGGAAGAGCCAGGTTTGTTATTTATTGTTTTGACAATTTCGTATGTATTTGATTGTTTTTGTTGTTTTATTTCATTAATCACTATAATTCAACTATTTCGACCCCCAAAACAAGCACCTTAAACTATAAACACGACCATTTAACCAATGTTTTATTTCTTTTTTGAGAAAAAAAAAGATATTTCCATATGTTTTGTACACTGGCAAATCACGAAAAAGGGCGATTTTCGGGCTGACATACAAAGACAAAATGTCACGTGACTTAGGTCACGATAGGTCCGATTTTCGAAAAAATTATTTCACAAGATGCGCAAGACTCGAAAGAAAAAAGTCTTGAAATTTCAGCGCAAGATTTGTTAACAAATTATCGTGAAAAATGTAGAAGGGGTGGGGGCTTTTAATAAGAAGCCCCCCCCCCCCCGGGCTATATAGGGTTAAGGCAAATTCCATTTATAAGTGGCATAGAAAGGGTGCAGGAATCGAGGCGGGGGCACTGGCACCAAATTTGACGATGGCATTGAACGGGGTTGTTTTATGTTATGTTCCTTCATCCTGTGTCTCTCTGTCTCTTTATCTTTTGTTTAAATAGAGGTTCGATTAAAAAAAAGGGACACATAAGAATTTCAACTTTCTAACATTTCAATATCGATTTGGAGACGACTTTTTTCCTGACTGTTCTACGGTCTAATCGAGAAAAAAAAACAGCAGCGTTAAGTTTGTGTCCGGACCTTTACTTTTTTGGAGAGAGGCAAATCTTTGGAACAAATAATTTCAACGAGAATTTTAAAATAAATTACCAAATCCTAAATTACGTCGGAGTGGGAGTGGAAAGGGGCTGATAAATCGTGGGAGTGTTTATAAGACATTTAGTGTAATATTTTTGTATCGTTTCAGATATCTACAGTGAGAAGATCTCGGAATCCTTGACTGTTCAGCAATGTCGCGAAAAATTGGAGAGTAGGTACATAAATCAATTGTGCAAAATTCAAATGAAGCCGTGGGATCACAATGATTATGCTGAGTTTGAAGATATGCACACGGTTGTCACAATGGTGCAGAAGGACGCTCACGGAAAAGACAAGAAAAAGAAAGAAATACTCCAGGGTTCTGTTGCTGACATATTTTCAACGAAAGTAAACGGCAGACTGCCAGCTCGAATCCTCATTTCGGCCCCCGCTGGACGAGGGAAGACCACGGCTGTTGCTAAGATGGCTTACGACTGGGTTCACAGAGAAAGGGGGTCAGCATTAGAACACCTGCCACTTCTGTTTGTTGTAAAATTCCGAAACACAAATCAGCTTACATCGATCGGAGAAGCTATCAAATCCCAGCTGCTGAGTGATGTTGATGATCTCACACCAGAGGGTCTGGAGAGTTTCATCAGAAAGAATCAGGGAATCTGTCACATCATACTAGATGGACTAGATGAGTATGCGGGTATTACTTCTTCAAAGCGAAGCTCAGAGAGCAATATTGTAAGTGTCATCCGCTGGGAGGAATTTCCAGACTGTCGGGTCCTTGTAACAACACGCCCTCACCTAGAAAACTTCTTCAATCAAGCGGAACTTCCAAGGGTGTACACAAAGATGTGGATCGAAGGATTCTCGCAAGGAAGCTCACGAGAGTATATCGACAAGTTCTTTGCTTCGACTTCGAATCCATGTGGTGCAAATGGACATGGTCTGAAGGTTTACCTTGATGACCAACCACTGATTAATGAACTTGCTAAAACACCTCTATTTTGTCTCATGGTGTGTCACTTATGGAGCGAGGGGCTTTTAAACACTGAAATTGCAACTCAAACAGAATTATTAGACAGCGTGAATGATTTTCTGATGCACCATGCCAATGCCCGAGCAACATCAACAGACAACATAACAGAAGAAGAACTAATCAAAATCATTCTTAAACTGGGTAAGGTTGCTCTAGCTGGTCTGATCGATGACTCTAAAAAAATAGTTTTTACGCCCCATGATTTCCGAAGAGTTCCCGCTATCCTTGATAGGGCATGTGAGCTTGGGATATTATCCAACATGACGATTGCAACGACAAGGCTCCCACGATCCCACAAGACTACATCCACGACCATTGAGTTTTATCACAAACTCGTTCAGGAGCACTCGGCTGGGAAATACCTCGCTGCTAAAACGAAGAAATATATGTTACGACTGAAGATTTCTAAGTTGGACAGACTACTGCACAATATCAAGGCAAACATCGGTGACTATGAGAATCTCATCCGATTCGCTGCTGGCACAGATAACGGCCTTTGCATACGAATAATGGAGGCGCTCCTTTCCAACCGCTTTTTGGATGAGAGCGAGCGATATCGCATTCTTCTTGACTGTTCATCAGAGACCAAGAGTACTGGAGGAAACGTGTCTTCATTGGTTCAACGATGTGTAACTGCACAGAGAATTGTTCTTAAGTCACCAACTGTCTACACCGTCGTTGGGATGCAAAATCTTCCAATGGAACTAAAACACAAGGTATGCACATTTTCATTTCACAAAATATGTTTACAATATAAATAATTTCATAAAGATTGATTAAGTTTCTATCCCTCCGCTATAACTATAAGTCAAAATGGGTAAGATTATTTTAATAGATTATTGATTAAAATTGACGGCGTATTTATATTAATGCAAGATACAATCATCAAGACGTATGATTCATTATCCTAATTTTTCCATCTTTGCCCAATTATGGCCTTGATCAGGGTACTGCATTCTAAACAAATAATCCTAGGGCCTATTCTTATAAGGAAAATGATGATATTCAGCCAATAAAAGCAAGTAGCCTATGTAAAACAAAGGATCTCTAGAGTTAACATGGAATAAAATACATCTATAACTTGTGATATAATGATAATAATGACTTAATGATATAGGCTAGGAATATTGTGTCATTTTTTAAGTAAACGTCAAACAAATTGCAATAAAATATTTTTCACTGCAATGCATTTCAGTAAGGTCCCCAAAATGACATACTAAAAGTCCAAAAAAATCCAAGTAGTGGAAGTGTGCCTAATTTGCATAAATCCAAAATGGCCGATTTTTCGAAGATTTTCACCGATATCGAGTTGCATTTCTTATCATAGGTAATTGTTTTGGCACTTTAAAGCACACATTTCACATTTATATGAATGTAATATGGTGTATATATCATATACAGAGGTACATCTTGTTTAATTGTGCATCGCAGCATTCATAAATCCAAAATGGCCGCCAATATACTAAGATTTACACATAGGTTTTGTCATATGTTTCAACTTGTAGAGCTGTTGTGGCACTAATAGAGTTGGAAAAGTAATCTGCTGTACATTTGTAATCAACTAAAATACCCATATGCTACATGTACATCACACACCTCAAACAAACCCCTTCGCACACTCACACCCACACCCACACCCACACAGTCTAACATGTAATTTATGTTCAGTTTATCCCCTTTGCAGATTATATTATTTCATTATGCATGCACTAGACTATAACTAGACTGTATTAAATAAAAACAAAAATAAAATATTCAGAAAACTAGCCCATATGAGTATCCGACAAACACAAGAGCTGTTTGTAGGGCTACATGTACATGTATGTATAGGGGAGAGGCTTTACCAAGCTGCATGGTCGTTGGATTGGTTAGAAGTTGTTCACAGTGCAACAGTTTACTTTAGAGAGGTGAGAAACTTTCTCGATAGCCGATCTATGCAGTGCTAGCTACAAAGGCAAGCCTACACACGTGCCTACAGCAATATGACGGGGGCTGTAGTTGCTGTAGCAGGGATTGACATGGACATAAACCATTTCAGAGGAACACATTATGAGTCTGATAAACGGTAAATTTAGCTATTTTATTAGATTTAGGCCAGCTATAGCAGTAGAAGATGTAAGGACTAAGGATTGCTCCAATGCTAGCGCTGGCCGGCCGGCTAGCGATGGCGCTAGCTTCATTGCCTTATTAGTCTTAGCGGCGGCATTGGATAGCCCTGTTGGGCCCTTCAAATGTGTTTGACAGAAAAGTATGGTGGATTTGAGATCTAGATCAGAGGGTCTTGACTAGGCTGCCTTACTAATATTTCAGTGTCAGTTGGTCAAGCCCCAAAACAATTATGTGAGCATCGTTCC
This sequence comes from Strongylocentrotus droebachiensis, assembly GCA_035222895.1. Taxonomy (NCBI): domain Eukaryota; kingdom Metazoa; phylum Echinodermata; class Echinoidea; order Camarodonta; family Strongylocentrotidae; genus Strongylocentrotus; species Strongylocentrotus droebachiensis. The sequence continues at coordinate 16,985 of JAVYIG010013283.1, forward strand.
TCTCCCATACACTCTCCCATACGTTTTGTGTATAATTTTAAGAATATTATTATTCTAGTCAAATGTCAGAAAGAATTTAGTGTCACTGAATTGCTCTTGTGATTTTTTTTGTTTCTGCATAAATGACCAATATATTGTGTTACTATCTGTTTCAATTGCATGCAGGTCCCAACTGTAGAATAGACATGTTACATCTATATAGAATAGAAACCCTCATTTCAACTTGGGACATCCTTCAAATAGAAATGCAGGATAGGAGTCATCCTTCAACTGTAGAAGTCAAGCTTCCACTAGAGCAGTATTAGATACCGTTCAACTAGATAGAATGGACATTATTACTCCAAATGAATAAAGGAGAATATACACCATCTAACTGTAGAATAGATACCTGCCAAGTTTAGAATAGGCACACTCCTCCAGAGCCCCGTTCAACAATGGAGTATAGACTTTTTCCAAGTGTACAGTATTCACAGCTGAAGTTTTATTGATCTTAACTGTATATTAGATGTCATATCATTTGCCTTTTATTAAGCATTTACACCATGGAGTGCTGTTGTTTTTGCAATAAATCATTGAGTGATGGAGGGCCTACAGTTGAGCTATAGGAGCTGAAGGCAGTGATGGAGTGAATCGTGCAAGCGAACAACGTGAAAGCAATATAAATGTACATCCTGGACAAGTTGTACATGTGAAATGCCGTCGAAACTACTGTGAACCAAATAGAATCGCAAAGGAGGTAGCATCAAAACATGTTAAAGTTGAAGAAGAACGTACAGGACTTCGTTCACTCCAACCACCCTTCGATTTCAGAAAGCACTGTATATTCTGTGGACAACCTGCTAAGTATGATAGGAAAAGGCGAGGATTTGACGTTATCCCTGTCAGAACCAAAGAATTCCAGGACTATGTTACACAGATATGCATACAAAGAAATGATACTTGGTCCCAAATTGTGTCTGGAAGACTTGCATCTATCAATGATCTTCCCGCAGCTGATGCTGTATACCATAAACAATGCATGGTGAACTTTAAAACTGACAAACAAATACCAAAGGTATACTCTGTGAGCACAAGCACTTCCAAAAAGGCTAAAACTGGCCGACCTAAAGAGGAGGTGAAATTGACTGCATTCTTAAAAGTAGTTGAGTTCCTGGAGGAAAATGATGAGGAACAAACAACAGTAGTTGATCTCGTTACTAAGATGCAACAGTATTTACTGGATACAGATCACGAGGCCTACAGTGTGGTATACATGAAAAACAAAATACAGGGGCACTTTGGTGAGAGAATCGTTATAACTGAACTGAACGGAAAGCATGATGTAGTTACATTTTGTAGCACAGTAAGTGCTATTCTGTATGAATTCCACAAGCAGCCAAAGGACAACACACCAGCGCAGGAGAAAATGAGGATTATAAAGACTGCTGCCTCGCTCATAAAGAATGACGTCAAGTTAAAGAAAATTGCAAGTGACGTTTACCCAACTCCTGCTGAAATGTCGTCTACCACTGCTGCACTTGCATTTCTCCCTGATTCCCTGCAAGTGCTATTAAGGAACATGTTTGTTGGCAAAAAGGTAGATGTGAAACTGGCGTCTATTGGGCAAGCCATAATGCACGCAATACGGCCAAGGGTTCTCCTTGCTCCTCTCCAGCTTGGACTTGGAATACAAATGCATCATCAATTCTCGTCTCGCTTTCTGATCGACACACTGCATGCGCAATGCTTCTCCTGCTCTTATCAAGAGGTTAAGAAATATGAAAGAAGTGCAGCAGTTTCTCAAGGAACTGAACTACCAGGCTATGAACCAGGAGAGTGCATTCAGTATATTGCAGACAATGTCGACCATAATATCGACACTCTTGATGGATCAGGTACTTTCCACGGAATGGGCATCATAGCTACCAAAACCCCAGGGACAAAGTGCTGTAAGCCTGTACCTAGAGAAACGGTAACCGCTGAGGACATCGCTGCTGTTGGACGCATCAACATTGAATATTTCAAAGCATCTACAACTGTACAACCTCTGGTCTACCAGCCGATTGTGAATTGGGGAACAGAAGATCCAACATCAAACCTTGATGTGTTGTGGAAGACATCTTTACTCCTGCGGTCCCCAAGGCCTTCTTGGCCCGGAACGATGCAGATGGTAAACAAGGGCAACTACCCTGGACAGTCAGCTGTTATGTTTCTCCCCATGATTGACATGAATCCTAGTGATCCATCTTGTGTCTACTCCACTCTGCGTTTTGTCTGTGCCCATGCTAAACAGTATAATACTACACCTGTTCTGACTTTTGATCAGCCGCTTTGGTGGAAGGCACTCACAATAATCAGGAGCCAGCCAAGTGACAGTGACTTGAAGCAGATCGTTCTGAGACTTGGAGGATTGCACACTGAAATGAGCTTCCTGGGAAGTATAGGGCATTTGATGAAGGGTTCAGGACTCCAGGAACTTCTTGAAGTAGTGTATGCCAGCAACTCGGTGAGCCATATGCTGGGTGGAAAAGCAATTTCTAGAGCTGTGCGGGGCCATTTCCTCGTTGATGCTGCGCTAAATACCATGCTGATAGCAGACTTGTATAACGTACAACTGCCAACTAACGAGGAGAAACCTCCGGAAGTTCCTAGTGAGCAGGATCAACACCCAGGTGTTCCATGTGGAGTAGCTAACTTCGGGGAGCAGCCCACTGGAGTTCCCTCTGGAACAACTACCAACGACCAGCAACTTCCTGATCTTCATTGTGATGTAGCAATTGAAGAAGAGCAGATTCCTGAAACCAATTGTGATGCAGCACATGTAGAACAGCAACCTCCAGAAGAGGTGCATGGAGTAGCAAGTGGGGGAGACCATTCTTCTGAAGTTCAGTTTCCTTGTGGCACAGACGTAAATGAACCTGCAACAGAAACCATGAAGGAACAAGATATCAAAGAAACAGATTTGGGAGAAGCACAAAAACTGTATGATAGACTCTTGTCTGCCACAGCATTGGTGGGTGAAATTTGTTCCTCTGAAGTCATTGACCAAATTCTTAGGCAAATAAAGGCCAAGAAGGAGACCTTGACCACGCGAACAGCAGTTCTCTGGTTGCAGTATATGGATATGATAGACATTTTGCGCAAGTTTATCAAAGCTGAGAGAACAGGAAACTGGGAGCTTCATCTGCAGGCTATCCATGACATGCTACCATATTTTGCCGCTTCTGGACACATCCTGTATGCTAAATCTGCCTATGTCGACTTGCAAATGATGCGTGAACTACCACACACACACCCTGAAGTCTACATGAGATTCCGAGAAGGGTATCACGTAGTAAGGAGAAGTGATCGCTACTGGGCAGGACTGTCTACCGATCTCATCATAGAACAGGTGTTAATGAGAAGTTTAAAGACAAGTGGTGGTCTTACAAGGGGCAGTGGTATGTCCGAAATCCAACGTACAGTTTGGCTTCTGTCAATGCCAATACGTGCAGAAGTAAACGCCGCAATGCAAGATCTTACTAATGCTTACCTCTTCACAAGTGAGCAACACAAAGATGTATCAAGTGCCAGACAGAGTAGGGATGTTAGCGACACGCTGGAAATACTGAACTACCTCAGCCAACGTAATCCATTCAGTCCAGACACTACTCTGCACAGTATAGCGAATGGAATGACTGCAGATGAAACTGTAAATGTAGACCAATCCAAAGACGTCGGTAACAAGATACTGAACTCCATGGCTGGAAAGAAAGTGGATGAACATTCATTCAAAAGAAGTGATCAAGCAGTGACATTAGGTGCAAGGACTGCTGTAAAGATCGGCGATGAATCTGTTCATGTAGACCCACAGCTCCTTTTCCAGAGACTGGTCATTGTCAGTAGGGAACGTGAAGACACTTTAGCATCAGTTTTCAGCTACGAGTTATGCAGTCACCCCCCTGCTCTGTTTGAATCATCATGTCTCCCCCTACAGGCCGACAAACCAGTCCTAGCAGATGCACTTTGGAAGGTGTTTGAACATGAGCTGACACGAGAGCAGACACTACCCAGTGGTGATGTTCATTATGTTTTGGATGGTGGTGCACTACTTCACCGTTTTCCTTGGCCACGTGAGAGCACTTTCAACAACATATGCCAGCTATATGTCAATTATGTCAGCAGCAAATATGGAAGGCCAACGGTTGTTTTTGATGGCTATCAAGGCGGTCCGTCAACCAAGGACGCAACACATCTTAGACGATCAGGAGGTTGTCAAGGCCTGACTGTCAACTTTGCAGAGGACATGGTAATCAAATCCAAGAAAGACGAATTTCTTGCAAATGAAGTTAACAAGCAACGCTTCATAAACCTACTCAGTTCCAAGCTCGAAATGCATGGTTGCACTGTATCTCATGCAAGAGGAGATGCAGATCTCTTAATTGTTACTACAGCGGTAGAAGCAGCTCAGTTTAAAGACACAGTTCTTGTCGGGGATGATACAGACCTTCTCATCTTGCTGATCTACCACGCTGATTTGAATGCAAAGGACGTCTTTTTTGCACCTGAGCCCAAGGCAAACTCCAAGAAGAATCGAACATGGAATATCAAAAAGCTGAAGGAAACTCTAGGAAGTAGTGTGTGTGGCAACATTCTTTTTGTCCATGCGCTTCTGGGCTGCGACACAACGTCTCGCATATTTGGACTAGGGAAAGGCGTAGCACTGAAGAAAATCATGAAGAATGACGACTTCTGTGAGCTTGCCAAGGCATTTAGTCAGCCAGCATCAGACCTGAAGGAGACCATTATTACAGCTGGAGAGAAGGCACTTGTATGCCTGTATGGTGGTGACTCAACAGAAGATCTAGATTCTTTGAGGTACAGAAGATATTGCGTAAAGGTATCGTCAATGTCGTCTGCCTTAGAAGCAAAGACTTTGCCCCCAACTTCAGCAGCAGCAAAGTTCCATAGTCTGCGTGTGTACTATCAGATACTAGACTGGAAAGGAATGGCAGACAAACTGACACCGGTAGACTGGGGTTGGCAGGTCACGGATGGGAAGTATCTTCCAATACAAACTGATAAACCACCAGCACCCGCATCACTCCTTAAAGTCATCAGATGTGGATGCAAGAAAGACTGTGCAACCAAGAAATGCACGTGCCGGAAGTATGGCCTCCAATGTTCAACATCCTGCACTGATTGTCGTGGCACTAGTTGCACCAACTCACCACCACCAGACCTAGAACTTGATGATACTACTGACCAGCGTGCCACATAAATGTATGTTTGTTGGAGACTTCCAATAAGAACTGAACTCGGATTTGTGAACCAATGTAGACATATGTTATAGCTACTCTGGAATGCATTGTAAGGTGAGAAACAAAACTAAATTGAATATGTATGTGTTTATGCAAACTAAAGAACCTAATTATGATATGTTTGAAATTTAAAAATATTTTTACAACATGAACAAGTTATGTCGAAATTATTCTGATATTACATAGGACAAGAATTATAATTATAATCAATTCTCTAAAAAAATATAAAAAATGCCTGATTTGGCAGCCATTTTGAATTTATGCAAATTAGGACACTCAATTAGGCACCTGAAACTTTGCGCGAACATAAGCATTCTTGAAAATATCTTTTTAGACATTCAAAGTACACTAAAAGTATTTTTAAAGGTATGTAATGTGAAAATTTTGACCAAATCTAGGTGAAAACAGTAGAATTGGCGGCCATTTTGGATTTATGCAAATTAGACACACTTCCACTACATGGATTTTTTTGGACTTTTAGTATGTCATTTTGGGGACCTTACTGAAATGCATTCCGGTGAAAAAAATTCTATTGCAATTTGTTTGACCTCAAAACACAATATTCCTAGCCTAATAATAAAAACAAGACATTAGATAGCTCAGAATCTAGCCGATTTCATTGTAAATATCCTCCTTCACCGCGACTCCCCCTCCCCTTCCTGCTGCAAGCCGAAGATGACGTGATCTTTGGACTTCTACCCCCCCCCCCCCTCCCCCCCGAAAAGGCGGGGTGTATGAACTAGAGATGAAATATATATCTTCATCAACTTATCAATGTTCTGACTATTTGTCTCTATTTCTCTTTCTCTTCACCGCAACCCCCCCCCCCCGCCTCTCTCTATCTCCCTCTCTCTCTGTCTGAACACCAGGTTAGGACAGTAAAGCTTGAGGGGTCTACTCTAACAACCGACGTGACGAGTGGACTATGGTCCTGCCTCAAAGACTTTTTGATGTTCGATACTCTCATCATCTCAGACTCCTCTCTCAGTTTCCCTCCATCTCCTCCAGAGCTTCGATCATTCACACATCTATCAGCCGAGAGAGTGACGTCACAATCCTACGAAGAAGTGCTCTCATCGATACCTGGAATGAGAGATATCGATGTCTCTATCGATGTTGCAGAGACGAGCAACACTTTTCAGATCACCACCGCATCCAGGCCTAAGAATCAGACTAGGGCTATCAACATGGATGAACAGTTCTTTGTTCATATCAGACTACACGCCTTGCCAGCACTCACCGCAGACAGGAAGATTGAATCAGGAGAGTCAATTGGAGGGCTTAGTCTTCTATTTGAAGACCAAACCGAAAACCAACAGCGGCTGCATGTGTCCGGTGTGAGGGACAGAGACGAAGAAGCCTTGGTGGACCTGTTTGTCAAGACTAAACAACTAACGTACTTGAATTCGGGGTAGGTAGTCTAGAGCCTGTCTAGACCATAGGGTATAGGTCTAACGTTAGGCCTACTAGGCCTACCATATTATACTAGATTTACTAGGTCTAGATCTAGGTCTAGATTCTACTAGGTAGATCTAGATATAGACCTAGATCTGTATCACGTATGGTTGTGTGACCATAGTTCGCTATCTCAACAAATCGGTAAGATTTCGAAAGTCTGATATCACTTATGCCTGTAGTGGAAAGAGAAACCTAAAATTACCGGGAGACGATTTTTTTGTTGTAATGGAATTGGAGGTTAAAGACTCTAGACCTAGATCTAGATCTAAATAGACTAAGCCCAGGCCTAAGCAAAATATTGACATAAGATCGGCAAATTTTGCAGTCTTTTGCGTCCGTTCCGAAAAAAATATGAACTTGCCGACAAGGGTTTGTAGCCTAAATCTTTATTTTGAGAGCAAATGTCATCAAAATTGTATTAAATAAAAAAAAGTGGTACCAACCAGGGGCGGCGATTTATTTTCATGACCGGGGCGACAAAGTGCGAGGGACAAGGGAGCATAGATCTAACGTTAGTGAACGCTGAGAGGGGCGAAGGTGACGGAAGTGACTAGATCTAGACCTAGTCTATATAGTTTTGCTAAACAATGTAGGCCTAATGTTTTAATCCAAACAAAACTTCAACAAAACTTAATCTTGTAAACATACAGTGTAAACTGTGATTACGTGATACCAACGAAATACAGATGTTCTACAATATTTACTTGTAAATTCGGAAGGACATTATGCGAGGGAGCGTAGCTAGCGACCGAGCGAGAAGATTTTTGCATTTTTATTAGTCTAAACGCTGCACTCTTGGGCCCTCCAGGGCCTAACAAAGAAAAAGTGTTGCAGTCTAATAGTAATTAGGCCTAGGGGGCCTATTTGCTACTTTTGTGTGTGTGCACTTTTTCCAATTTTCCGGGGGGGGGCGCTCTCCCCCTAAACATCGCCGCCCCTGGTAGTAAGTGATTGTATGATATTTTTCCTTGCAAAATATCCAATTATCTTACATTTGATCGATTGAATTTTTCGATAAATCAGATGTAAACCTCCGTGCACGCGCACGAAGTATTAAGGTCTCGTGGTTTTTATGACTTTTTCGTGAGTTGTAGTAGGCCTATATAGCGCGCACGCCAATCCGACATCGAACTTTAGATCGCGATATCTCCGGAATCCTTTGACGATAATTTTGTTGTAGTTAAACCAATTAGTAGTTAAAAACTTTGCTAATATAGGTTTTCCCGCCCAACTTCGTAAACTTAGCATCCGAATTAACGTTACGTTCATTCAAGTTCGTGCGAAATTGAATGACTATGTAGATCAACATTCAAAAAGCTAATTGCGGCGTTCAATTTGATTTAGTAGCATGCGATTTCATACTCTTGTCACGGAGACGTGCAAAACGAGCATTCAATTTAGAAAAGCATGCAAAGAGCATTCAAATTCGTGCAGGACAGACGGTGGTATGTATTCGAGCGGCCGTATTCGAGCATTCAATTTCGTGATTAGGCATCCATATGTGACATTTGTGCATTGCTTTTTATTTGATGTTAATTTGTCACTTAATATACTTCTGTTTGAATAATTTAATGCTAAGTTTACTCGTATAGGAATGATTATGCGTATTCGTTAGCAGATATCTTTTACACAGGTAACTGTCCCCAGAGAAGGTGCACAATGTGTGACTTCTCTTCTAAGAACAAGCTATATAATTATACACATATCCTAGACAGCTAGAGTTGAGCTTTAGACATGGACGTGATGAAAACAAAATACAATGATGAACAAAGAAAAAGATGTAAAATGAAATGAAAAGAAAGAAAGATTACCTACCTAATCCAGATTGATACAAAAATAAAATAAAAAATAACCTCATTTATAATTAAAGATATGAAGACATGACTGTATAAAGAAATGTTTCATCAAAAATAAAGATCGACAGAAAGAGAAAATATTGAATGCAAATAAATATATCAGACAAATAAGAAGATTGTATAATGTGAAATCATGTCAGAAAAGATCATAGAGAAAAAGAATAATAATGAACATGAAAAAGTGAATATCCGAATAAACATCGAGCCTCATCCATTATGAGGTCTAGTTTTAATTTGAATGACCCGATTGCGAAAGAGGTTGCCCACAGACGAAAATGAAACCGCAATTCGCCAAAGATTGTCCTCCCACTCAACTTTGGCGAAATTGAATGACGCTAACGCATTTCCAAATTGACTGAACCAAACGTTAATTTTAATGTGCTTGTTTCGAAAATTCGGTGACTCGAAACGAAATTGAATGCAAAAAGTTTAAAAATGAAACAGGGGAGCAACAAGTGGATACAATTTGCTCGAACATGAATGCACGTTAGTGAAATTGATCGCTGCTTTGACGAAATTGGCCGGGAAAAACTATAGTTGAAATAAATAAATTTGTGTAGAATATGAGAAATCATGGATCGAATATCACAGTATCTAATATTTTGAAAAATCTCCGCGAACTTTGGTCACTACAGATGTTTGTGTTTATGTCGCTCCTTAATTTTAAGAAGGCATGAACACCAAATAATGAATTTAAATGGTATAATTGTATTTAATGGATTTTTTCATTATTATTAATATAATTATCATGATTATATTTGTGATTATTATTACCACTTTATTATAATATGGTCATTATCATTAGTGTTATTGTTAGTAATGCTGCTTTCATTCACCTCTTTAATATCGTTTCCTTGAATCACATTCTTTCCCCATTCCTTTTCAAATATTTTTTGTAGGAGTGAAGATGGTTCTCTAAACAAAAAGAACACCGTCCAGGTGAGTGACTTTTGCTATACGGGTGCATGCATTTCGTATTAAAAAACAGTTGCATTTCTTGTTATTTAAAGAACTCAAATAATTCTCGGAATATGAATGTAAGACTTGTATGTTTAGCTTCACTGACATGGAATTCTATTTGTCCACACGTTTATTCTTAATATTTAAATCGATGTATATAAACGTGACTAGTTTGTCTGCTTGCATTTCATTGCAGAATACTAGGCTTGAGATAAAGCAATGCCAGCTATCTATTGAGATGACCGAAAAGTTGTGGTTCTGTCTCAGATCCTTCACCTCACTGAACCATCTCACCATCTCAGACTCCTCTCTCAGTTTCCCTCCATCTCCCCTTGAGCTTCCATCCGTCACAAAGCTATCAGCTGAGAGTGTGACGTCACAAAGCTATGAAGGTCTGCTCTCATCGCTTCCTGGCTTGGGAGATATCGATATCACTATCGATGATGCAGAGAGAGACATACCTCAGATCACGGCTTGTCTTCGTCGGACCGGAGGACAGCAGCTCACACACATCAACCTTACAACACCGTCATCACTCCCATCAGAGAAGAGGAGTGTATCGAGAGAGACGATGAGAGGACTGGGTCTTCTGATCAGAGAACACACCAAGAACCTACAGTGGCTTTGTCTATCCAGAGTAAAGGGCACAGACGAGGAAGACTTGGTTGAACTTATCGAGTGTTGCAAGCATGTGAAGACCATGAATCATCTAATGTGAGTTTATTGTACACATCTTTAGTCAGTGAATAATATTAATAATAATAATAATAATCATCATGTTGGTAGCCCTAAAAATAATAATGATAATTGATAACAATAAATATAAAATTAACAATAATAGTTATAATACCTGCAATAACCATTGATGATAACCTGATTTTAATGCTAACAGTATCAAACATCTTGAACTTCAGATGGTGTTTTTGCTTTAGTTTTAAAATGGACAATCGACACATAGCCTTTAACTAAAGGCGCTTAATTTGTACTTTTGTTGTGAATTTATTTTAAATATATCTGTTTTATTGGATGTTTACTATCGGATTTAATAACTTCGTTCATGATTTCAAGAATAGATTGAGAGTCTGTCAGCTGGAAAGTAGCAATTTCGCCAACCTCTTCATGACAGGGTATACATGAAGATGACATGAATTTCTGAAAGCTAGCAAGGGGGCTGAATGCCGTCATGTTTAGTACAAACATGTATGTGTATCATTTTCACGAACAAAATTGGCTGGAAATATACCAACAAAAATTCTCAACGATCATCTTGCATGTCTTGCATCTTGCGTCTTGCATGTGTTCAGCTGGTTTGTTTTGTTTCTGTTCATCACATAAGGCCCTATACTCTTTGTTCTGATCTATTTAAATGACCTACTAAATTCCTCCATAAATTTATTGTTTGCAGCTGAATTGACCACTCTTTTCCACTTGGAAAATCTTGTCTTGATTTAGTAGTAATAACTGAGGATATCTCAATAATCTCAATAATATAATTGTCAACATTAAGAAAAAATAAATGTATTAGTATGAAGTCAAAACGGATGTCTGTTACTGTCGAAGGTCAGTCTATATGAACGATCATATTTTTGAAAGAAGTGCATGTTTCCTCCTGCGTTGGGATTCGTATTCATATGCATTTCACTTAGGTCGATCATGTCAACTCTGCGTGTATTGTACCCTGCATAGAAATAGAAAATCTGTACGGAGTGCGACATTTTGTTCTGATCAGGCTACTTATGTTACTACATCATTCATTTATTAAAACATACATGTCTATATCACATGGTCTTTGAGTGTATGAGTGAACGTTTTGTTACAAGCATAAATCATGTGTTATGCAAACACATAACGAATTAGAAAGGAAAATGGGCATCTGTCAAAGTAAAATGATCACTTATCAGATCTCAAAATGGGTATTTCTCATACCTAGAAATCGGCACTCATTACGGATGATAAGGGGCACTTCGTAGAAAGGAAAGGGACACGTGCCATAGTATATAACAGGGACACTCTATATCGCACTAGAAAGTGGCATTTATTACTAAGGAAAATGGGTATTTCGTCAAAGCAAAAGGGTCAACTATCAGATTAGAATAGGGATAATTATCACAGGTGATAAGAGCATTTATGCGAACGGGAACGGGGCACTTATTGGAAAGAAAACTGGGGAATTGTCTGTATAAAAAGTGAAAAAGAAAGGGCACTTACAAAAAATAAGGGGGCTCTTTTAAGGTACTCGAAGAAAAGGGACACCGGCTGGAGTGCCGCCTCTGTTGCCTGTTTAAAAAAACAATTTAAACAACCAATGCAAAGCGTTGCATCCCCTCGCGAGGTACAATGGCTTATATACGTAAGAGCAAGTTACCTCCATTATACAATACTATATATACTGCAGCTTTTTCTCATGTACATAATTATCCCTTTTTGCATATTTAATGAGGTGTGACCTTTGGCCTTTGACGTACATATGTAAACAAATCTTTGAATGAACGATTGTTACTTACCACTAGTAGAACTGGAGGTTACTTGTAGATGCCGAAAAGCAGGAGTAGTCTACTAGTGGAAACAGTGTAGGTTGACTGGACAAATAAAACTCGACACTTCTACTAAAGTAGGGTAGCTCAGCTAAAGTGTTCGAAAATGCAGTAATGTCCCCATGCAATTGTATAAAATGATATCAGAAATCCTAATTAACTAGATGACTTGAACTAACGAAAGGAGAATAACTAACACGTAAGTTGCTCGTAAGTATCCGTGACGACTCGTTACAAATCGTGGAACTTTGCCTTAATACATCGCGATAACTCGTAACAACTCTTAAATCGGTCGTAATGTAGACCTACATAGTGGCCAAATCTCAAGGATCCGTGAAAGATCCGTGAATTTGTGCGACCCGTAAGGACTCGTAAGAAAAATCCGTGTATGTGAAGGGGGTGTAAGTTATATCTCGTGGTTGCAGAAGAATAGGGCACGCATTAGCCTCTTGTCGATGGCCCTCGCTTTGTTGGAGTCCGTAAATTCTGGCGAGCGAAGCTAGAGAAGCTAGAGAAATCGAGCGCGAGCCTCGCTCGCGCTCGGTTTCTCTGGCTCGCTTCGCTCGCCAGAATTTACGGACCCAACAAAGCGAGGGCCATCGACAAGAGGCTAGGCACGCATGGAACCGAAGACCAAATTCGGTCTCGTGGGCGGCCTATTTATGTTGCCACCTATTTCTTCATACTTCATACCGTTAACCCAAATAATGCCAGGTCATTTATTTTCGTGTTGATTTTATACAAATAATATTCAGGTGATCGGTACACTTCAACCGTACATGCACTCATCTACAAATGGGTGCAATTAACATCTTCTTTCCATTCCTCTTTTATACGCAATTTACACTTCATTTATATGTTGCAGGCTTCTTGGCTGTGGGACAAAGTCAGACGGTAGACTAAGACATCACATCACTGGTCTTAACAAGTCAGAGAAGTCTCTCAGGGTGATTGCCTTGCATGTAAGTTACTTACTAAGTATCATCTGGGTACACTTCAACCGTACATGCACTCATCTACAAATGGGTGCAATTAACATCTTCTTTCCATTCCTCTTTTTATACGCAATTTACACTTCATTTATATGTTGCAGGCTTCTTGGCTTTTGGACAAAGTCAGACGGTAGACTAAGACATCACATCACTGGTCTTAACAAGTCAGAGAAGTCTCTCAGGGTGATTGCCTTGCATGTAAGTTACATACTAAGAGTCATCTGGAGTTGGATCCCTCAAGTGTGGTGAAACGCTTGTATCAGACAGTAAAGGGAAAGCAACTGCACTGAACGACCAATTCCAATCAGTTTTCACACTGGAGGAATACTCGAACATTCCAGATCTTAGACAACCCGTGTTTCCTTCAATGGATCGCATTGAAATCTCTGTGGAAGGCATTGTCAAGCTACTGAAAGCTATAAATGTAAGCAAAGCCACAGGACCAGATGGCATACCAGGAAGGATCTTGAAGTTCTTTGCTGAAGACATTGCACCGATCCTGACCTTTATCTTTCAACAATCTCTAGATACAGGAACAGTACCATCTGACTGGCGTCTTGCAAACATCTCACCAATTTTCAAGAAAGGAGACAGGAGCAAGGCCTCCAACTACCGCCCTGTATCAATCACGTCCATCTGCAGTAAACTGCTTGAACATGTCATTTTCAGCAATATCATGGATCACTATGACGAAAATAATATTCTCAATGATGTTCAGCATGGCTTTCGTCCTGGCCATTCAAATGAGACCCAGTTGATCATTACATCTCAAGATGTTGCACACTCTCTAGACCAGAAAGAGCAAGTTGATGCAGTTGCATTAGACTTCTCCAAAGCCTTTGACCGTGTACCCCATAACCGCCTCCTCCATAAGCTCCATCACTATGGGATCCATGACAACCTTATCAGATGGATCAGGGTGTTCCTAACTAAAAGGTTACAACGTGTTGTTGTAGATGGAGAGTCATCTGAATGGGTTACAGTCACCTCTGGGGTACCGCAGGGCACAGTTCTCGGCCCACTTCTGTTTATATCCTTCATCAATGACATAGTAGATGGGATCTCTTCCAAAATCCGACTCTTTGCTGATGATTGTCTTCTATACCGTCCGATCACTGATGTCACTGATAGCCAAGCCCTACAACAAGATCTCAACAGGTTGCATTCATGGGCTAACACATGGCAGATGAAATTCAACACCGAGAAATGCTACCACATCACATTCTCCCTACGTCGGAAAGCCATCACCACGACATACACGCTAAGAGACACTCCTCTTGCGTTGGTAACAGATCTCCGGTATCTAGGACTGATTTTCTCATCCAACTTGTCCTGGCAAGGCCACATGAACAACATCACATCCCGAGCCAATCGGATGCTGGGACTAGTCAGCAGAAATCTCCGCAAAACCTCACAAAAGATCCGCCAACAAGCCTACTTCTCTCTTGTTAGACCTCATCTGGAATACTGTTGCTCGGTCTGGAACCCTCACACAAACAAGCATATATCCAAAATCGAGGCAGTACAAAGGCGAGCAGTAAGATTCACCCTCCAGAGATATCGTCGTATGGCCAGTGTCTCGGCCATGATTCAAGATCTGAAATGGGAGAGCCTGGAGAGGAGAAGAAATGGTGCAAGCCTCCACCTCATGTACAAGATCCAAAACGACACAGTAGCCATCAATGCACACCATTACACAGCCCCCATGATTGCCAGCAACACACGACAGTATCACTCAAAGAAGTTGCTGGCTATCCCATCCCGCACCCAGCTCTACCAGAACTCATTTTTCCCTCGGACAGTAACTGCGTGGAATGCACTTTCAAAGATCACCCTTGACGCTACTTCACTGGAGGGCTTCAAGGGAGCGCTTCCACCAAGCATCTAGACCAAGAACTAGATAGTTTATTCCTCAGCACTACATCCTGACTTATGGATCCTGCTGAGTATCGTCGTAGAAGTAGAAGTAGAAGTATATCGATTGCTACATGAATACAAGGGTTCTAGGACAATTACCCCCTGGACAATCACCCACCTCCCTCCCCCTGGCAAATTACCAACTGGACAATTACCCCACCCTGAAAATAACCCCCTTGGACAATCACATATCATTAGACAATGTAACATAAATGTATTTAAATGGATATCATGTGTATAGCGTGTTTGTAAAAATATATTGGCATCCTGTTTATTGTTATATTTTATACAACACCTACGTGGATCCTTGTCATTTGATTGGACGATTGTTGGTCACATGATATTCAATATATGGTATATTGCACGGTCGTGCATTTTTGGTTAAATGCGCCGTGCATTTTTGGTTATATGCAGACTGCGTACCTCTCTGCTGCATGTGCGCGTATCCCTGCGTGTATCTGACGCGAAGGCAATATGCATGTAATCGAGAAGGCTTGACTCGAACTTTAATTTATCTTTATAAGGAGTAAAGCATAATTTGTTGATTAACGTTCTATTAGGTCTTCTTCGATGTTGTATAACAAAAATAATGAATGTTTTTCATTCGTTTAATAGTGCAAATATCTTCATTCGTTGAAAGATTAACGTTAATTCTATTCAACTCGACTGACGCCTCGTTGAATAGAATGTTAATCTTGCAACTCATGAACATATTCGCACTATTGAACCCATAACCATTCATTATTTGTATAATATTGGATGTAGGTGCTGCATGTACATGTTAACTACAAGATTATAAGATTATGCTTCCGATGACCCTACATTTACAAAAGCTTGAAAATAAAATTGAAATTAACATTAACACAAACCGTGAATGACCGGTATGTTTGGAGCCATTCACCAACCCACCGGTCCGTCATATCGTGCAATTAAAGAGACAGGTTGACGGTCCAAATGAAAATCAGCCATTCGCAGATCAGATTCACGTGTATGCAAAACAAAGAGATTGATTTATTGACCATATATATGTATATTATCTGTACCGTTTTATTTTAAGCAGGCTTACCTCTTCAGTTTACAAACTGCTATCCCTGAGCGCCCTACACAATAAAAACAACGTATATACAATATCTATGGACTTGATAAGTACATATTGAACTCATAATTGCATAACAAACAAAGATAAGGAAAACAAAGGTTAATAACATAAGAAAGACATAAAATAAATATAAATTTGTAAAGTGTTAATAATTTTCAGCATAGTATGATCAAAACATACAGTTGATACATTATCTAATACTGTCCAAATACTAATTACAGCCGTTGAAAGCAAAATGAGGTAATATACTGGAGAATGTTAAATTGAGATAGATTGAGTGAGAGCAAATAAAGCTGGTAAAGATAGAGCGAGAGGGGAGGAGAGAGAAAGAGAGGGAGAGGGGGAGGGAGAACAATGGAGTACCAGGGTATTACAGGAAACATGAGTCAGCAAACATTGTTCCCCCTAGAAAAGTGTACATGTACGCTACAGAATACACAGGGAAAATGGGAGAGAGGTAGAAAAGGAAGAGGAGGAGAAGGAGGATGGAAGTGAGAAGGAATGAGAGACAGACAGAGGCGGAGATAGACAGACAGAGAAAGACAGAGAAAGACAGAAAGAGATAGAGAGAGAGAGAGATCATATATTCCTGGACATGTATTGATATAGTAATCATTTACTTTGCAATGTCTCCAGATAATTATGTGGGAGCCGCCACTTAATTCCTCTTAAATTTTAATTCACATGGTAGTACTAATGTAATTCCGTACGTAACAATGGAATCACTTAAATGCCGAGCACAGATTACTCCCATCACTCAAATGTTTTAAAACAACTGTTTGTATGGGTGTAGGACAAAGTACGCCCGAGAACAACCACCCTCCTGAAAATTACCCCCTGTGTTTAGTATGTAAGGATCGAGAACTGGCATAAGGACTCAAAGGGGTGAATGGATTAAGAAAACATTGAAGAAATTATAAAAAGACGACCCGTTTCTTGAAGAGAGAGAGAGAGAGGGGGGGGGGGGGGGGTGGGGTTCAGTGATATTTTTGTTGACAGGTACAGCAATATACAGTAGATTTGCGGGTGCACCATGTGAGAGAGAGAGAGACGACGGATAGTCAACCTGTTCGAAACGTCGAGCCACTCATCCTCTCCAAGCGCTATAGTTCTCCTGAGAACTATACGTTAAGAAAGATAACAAACAGTCCTTTTCAGGACTACCACACCCCCAAGAAAGATTACTGAGTCAGAGTCCTTTTCAGGACTCCTCAACACACTCTCTCTCTCTCTCTCTCTCTCTCTCTCAAATGGTGCACCCGCAAATCTACTGTATATCTACATCACCATGCAAGCCGACACCTACAAGCAGCATCTAGGTACATGTACAGCAATATTTTAAGAGAATATAAATAATACAAATGTTTCTGTTTTTGCTTCTGAATTATAATGTCAACTTCATAAAGCACGGGGCCTTCCTTAAATGCTACCCATTTTCAATATTTGTTGTTTATTATATGGCTAACATATCAAATTACTTTCTAATTCCAGGATAATGGTCAACTCCTCGTAGAGAAATGCCAGCTATCTACCGAGATGACTGCCATATTATGGTCCTGTCTAAGATCCTTCACCTCACTGAACCATCTCAGCATTTCAGACTCCTCTCTCAGTTTCCCTCCATCTCTTTGTGAGCTTTCATCCGTCACAAAGCTATCAGCTGAGAGTGTGACGTCACAAAGCTATGAAAGTCTGCTCTCATCGCTTCCTGGCTTGGGAGATATCGATATCACTATCGATGATGCAGAGAGAGACATACCTCAGATCACGGCTTGTCTTCGTCGGACCGGAGGACAGCAGCTCACACACATCACCATTACAGCACCGTCATCACTCCCATCCGAGAAGAGGAGTGTATCGAGAGAGACGATGAGAGGATTGGGTCTTCTGATCAGAGAACAAACCAAGAACCTACAGTGGCTCTGTCTATCCAGAGTGAAGGGCACGGACGAGGGAGACTTGGTTAAACTCGTTGAGTGTTGCAAACATGTGGAGACGATGAATCATCTAATGTGAGTTTATTGTACACATCTTTAGTCAGTGAATAATATTAATTATACTAATAATAATCATAATGTTGGTACCCCCCCCCCCCAAAAAAAAAAAATAATAATAATAATAATAATAAATAAATAAATTTAAACAAAATAAAAAAAATAAAAAATAATGAGTATTGATAACATAGATGATATAATTAACATTAATAGTACCTGTAATAATCATTGATGATAACCTCATTTTAATGCTAACAGTATCAAACATCTTGAACTTCAGATGGTGTTTTTGCTTTAGTTTACATAGGGCAATTGACACATAGCCTCTAAATAAAGGCGCTTAATTTTTTTTTTTTTGTGAATTTATTTTAAATATACCTGTTTTATTGGATGTTTACTATTGATTTAATAACTTCGTTCATGGTTCAAACAATAGATTGAGAGTCTGTCAGCTGGAAAGTAGCAAATTCACCAACCAGATGACGTGAATTTCTCAAAGCTAGCAAGGGGTCTGAATGCCATTATGTTCAGTACAAAACATTTATGTGTATCATTATCCGGAACAAATAGGCTATAAATATACCGAAACAAATCATCTTGCTGTCTTGCATGTAAGTGTTCAACGGTTTTATTTTGTTTCTGTTATCACATAAGGCCCTACTCGTTGTTATGATGTATTTAAATGACCTATACATGTACTAAATTCCTCAATTAAAGATTGTTTGCAGCTTAATTGACCACTTTTTTCCACCTGGAAAATCTTGTCTTAAATTAGTAGTAATAACTGAGAATATCTCAATAATCTCAATAATATAATTGTCAACATTAAGAAAAATTAATTTATTAATATGATGCCAAAACGCATGTCTGTTACTGTCGAAGGTCAGTCTATATGAACGATCATATTTTTGAAAGAAGTGCATGTTTCCTCGTGCGTTGGGATTCGTATTCATATGCATTTCACTTCGGTCGATCATGTCAACTCTGCGTGTGTTGTACCCCGCATAGAAATAGAAAATCTGTACGGAGTGCGACATTTTGTTCTGATCAGGCTACTTATGTTACTATATCATTCATTTATTAAAACATACATGTATATATCACATGGTCTTTGAGTGTATGAATGAACATTTTGTTACAAGCATAAATTATGTGTTATGCAAACACATAACGAATTAGAAAGGAAGATGGGCATCTGTCAAAGTAAAATGATCACTTATCAGATCTCAAAATGGGTATTTCTCATACCTAGAAATCGGCACTCATTACGGAGGATAAGGGGCACTTCATAGAATGGAAAGGGACACGTGCCACAGGGTTCTTGTTAATAGCCGGCAACCGGCTATTTTTTCCGGCTGTAACGGCAATCGTAGCCGGCTGTCGGCACCATAAAAAAAAAAAAAAAAAAAAAAAAAAAAAAATCGTAGCCGACAGAGACTGATGGACTAGAAGTTGAAACCCACAGTGCTGCAGCTCAGAATGATGACAAGCCGACGACAGTCACCAGGCAAAGTGAAGAAGGTGCCAGTGGGCAATATGAAGCTGAAGACCAGGAGGTGAAGTCCACCCTTGACATCCTAGGTCTGGATGAGGATCTTCTTAGCCAGTCCTCAGATTCAGAAATGGAATGATCATTCACTATGTAATTATTGCAAAAAGTTTCAGGCTCAGGTACATGAATATTAAACATGTGTCACATTACATTTCAATATGCGAGAAAAGTTTAATACATTCTGATTGAATTGACAAGATTTTTCCTTCTAAGGTCTCTAGAATCTGAATGGGAGATCTTGAAATGCTAGGGGCTTGCCTTCAGGGGAGACTCCCCTCCAGACTGAGGCACTGCACCTGGACCCTGCTGGGGGCGTAACACCCCCAGACCCCTGTGACAGCTGTCACATACCTGCAAACCATTTACCAATCCAATTTTGTCATATTTTGTTTATGTGTGTTCCAATTTTTTAAATTTTGTATCGCAAACGATTTTCTTCACTGACAAGGTCCTGTAAACGTCAGTTAACCGTTTTTGCCCAGGACTACCTTGTATCATTATCATGTAATTCAAAATTGTAGATTCATCACAAATATGATTGATTTATCAGAAACAATAATGGAGCATTTTCATTTCATATTGTATATCATATGAAAAGTAAGTTATTCAGCCAAAATATTCATGATCTTTATCATTAAACTATGGCTCATACAGTGTGGTCATATCTTCAAAAATAAGGCTAAGATAGCACCAGAGAGCATCTAAAACCCTAAAGCTTCCAGGGCCCTTGGGCGGGCCCTGGACCCCGGCCGCAAGGGACTTCGCGCTTCGCGCTCGTGATGTGCTATGGCACTGTGCCATAGTATATAACATGGACACTTTATATCGCACTAGAAAGTGGCATTTATTACTAAGGAAAATAGGTATTTCGTCAAAGCAAAAGGGTCAACTATCACATTAGAATAGGGATACTTATCACAGGTGATAAGAGCATTTATGTGAACGGAAACGGGGCACTTATTGGAAAGAAAACTGGGGAATTGTCTGTATAAAAAGTGAAAAAGAAAGGGCACTTACAAAAAATAAGATGGGCTCTTTTAAGGTACTCGAAGAAAAGGGATACCGGCTGGAGTGCCGCCTCTGTTGCCTGTTTAAAAAAACAATTTAAAACAACCAATGCAAAGCGTTGCATCCCCTCGCCGGGTATAATGGCCTATATACGTCAGAGCAAGTTACCTCCATTATACAATACTATATTTACTGCAGCTTTTTCTCATGTACATAATTATCCCTTTTTGCATATTTAATGAGGTGTGACCTTTGGCCTTTGACGTACATATGTAAACAAATCTTTGAATGAACGATTGTTACTTACCACTAGTAGAACTGGAGGTTACTTGTAGATGCCGAAAAGCAGGAGTAGTCTACTAGTGGAAACAGTGTTGGTTGACTGGACATATAAAACTCGACACTTCTACTAAAATAGGGTAGCTCAGCTAAAGTGTTCGAAAATGCAGTAATGTCCCCATACAATTATGTACACAAATGCTATCAGAAATCCTAATTAACTAGATGACTTGTACTAACGAAAGGAGAATAACTAACACGTAAGTTGCTCGTAAGTATCCGTGACAACTCGTGACAAATCGTGGAACTTTGCCTTTATACATCACGATAACTCGTAACAACTCTTAAATCGGTCGTAATGTAGACCTACATAGTGGCCAAATCTCAAGGATCCGTGAAAGATCCGTGAATTTGTGCGACCCGTAAGGACTCGTAAGAAAAATCCGTTTATGTGAAGGGGGTGTAAGTTATATCTTGTGGTTGCAGAAGAATAGGGCACGCATGGAACCGAAGACCGAATTCGGTCTCGTGCGCGGCCTATTTATGTTGCCACCTATTTCTTCATACTTCATACCGTTAACCCAAATAATGCCAGGTCATTTATTTTCGTGTTGATTTTATACATTCTAGCTGCACACAAATAATATTCAGGTGATCGGTACACTTCAACCGTACATGCACTCATCTACAAATGGGTGCAATTAACATCTTCTTTCCATTCCTCTTTTTTATACGCAATTTAAAAATTCATGTATAATATGTTGCAGGCTTCTTGGCTGTGGAACAAAGTCAGACGGTAGACTAAGACATCTCATCACTTATCTTAACAAGTTAGAGAAGTCACTCAGGGTGATTGCCTTGCATGTAAGTTACCTACTAAGTATATCGATTGCTACATGAATACAAGGGTTCGAGGACAATTACCCCCTGGACAATCACCCACCTCCCTCCCCCTGGCAAATTACCAACGGGACAATTACCCCACCCTGAAAATAACCCCCTTGGACAATCACATATCATTAGACAATGTATTTAAATGTATATAATGTGTATAGCGTGTTTGTAAAAATATAGTGGCATCCTGTTTATTGTTATATTATATTGGATGTTGGTGCTGCATGTACATGTTAACTACAAGATTATAAGATTATGCTTCCGATGACCCTACATTTACAAAAGCTTGAAAATAAAATCGAAATTAACATTAACACAAACCGTAAATGACCAGTATGTTTGGAGCCATTCACCAACCCACCGGTCCGTCATATCATGCAATGACAGGTTGACGGTCTAAATGAAAATCAGCCATTCGCAGATCAGATTCACATATATGCAAAACAAAGTGATTGATTTATTGGCCATATATATGTATATTATCTGTACCGTTTTATTTAAAGCAGGCTTACCTCTTCAGTTTACAAACTGCTATCCGTGAGCGCCCTGCACAATAAAAACAACGTATATACAATATCTATGGACTTGATAAGTACATATTAAACTCATAATTGCAGGAGGATGGAAGTGAGAAGGAGAGAGAGACAGACATAGGCGGAGACAGAAAGACAGAGAAAGAAAGAGAAAGACAGAGAGAGAGAGAGAGAGAGAGAAAGTGAGAGAGAGAGAGAGAGATCATAATATTCCTGCACATGTATTGATATAGTAATCATTTACTTTGCAATGTCTCCAGGTAAGTATGTGGGAGCCGCCACTTAATTCCTCTTAAATTTTAATTCACATGGTGGTACTAATGTATTTCCGTACGTAACAATTGAATCACTTAAATGCCGAGAACATATTTTTCCCATCATTCAAATGTTTTAAAGCAACTGTTGTACGGGTGTAGGACAAAGTACGCCCGAGAACAACCACCCTCCTGAAAATTACCCCCTGTGTTTAGTATGTATGTAAGGATCGAGATCTAACATAAGGATTCAAAGGGGTGAATGGATTAGGAAAACATTGGAGAAATTATAAAAAGACGACCCGTTTCTTGAAGAGAGAGAGAGAGAGAGAGAGAGAGGGGGGGGGGGGGCAATGACATTTTTCTTGACAGGTACAGCAATATTTTAAGAGAATATAAATAATACAAACGTTTTTGTTTTTGCTTCTGAATTATAATGTCAACTTCATAAAGCACGGTGCCTTCCCTTCAATTCTTCCCATTTCAAATATTTGTTGTTTATTATATGTCTAACATATCAAATTACTTTCTCATTCCAGGATAATGGTCAACTCCTCGTAGAGAAATGCCAGCTATCTACCGAGATGACTGCCAGATTATTGTCCTGTCTCAGATCCTACATCTCACTGAACCATCTCAGCATTTCAGACTCCTCTCTCAGTTTCCCTCCATCTCCTCCTGAGCTTCCATCCGTCACAAAGCTATCAGCCTGGGGAGTGACGTCACAAAGCTATGAAGGTCTGCTCTCATCGCTTCCTGGTTTGAGAGAGATCGATATCCGTATCGATGATGCAGAGGGAGACATATCCCAGATCACGGCTTGTCTTCGTCGGACCGGAGGACAGCAGCTCACACGCATCAACCTTGGAGCACCGTCATGGCTCCCATCAGAGAAGAAGAGTGTATCGAGAGAGACGATGAGAGGACTGGGTCTTGTGATCAGAGAACAAACCAAGAACCTGCAGGTGCTAGGTCTGTATGGAGTGAAGGGCACAGACGAGGAAGACTTGGTTTACCTCGTTGTGTGCTGCAGACATGTGAAGACGATGTCAGAGCTGTGGTAGGTTCTTGTTTAAATCTTGTATAAAATAGATTAAAATCCTACTAGACGATCCTGTTTAGTTAGTCTGCCGTGAAAAAGCATAATGATACGAATGCTTGAAGGGATGCAAAGGTTAAAACATGGGTGTAACTTCCAAGTGTTTGACTGAAAGTTAGGATGGGTTTTCTTTGTTTGATTATCGCTCTCAATTGTTATTTTAGAATTTTAATGTACAATCGCAATGAATAGATTGAATTTGAATACCTGTATTGAAAATCCAAAATTTTGATATACAGTTACATGTATTATTATAAACCGTCGGAAGGTAAAATAATGTAAGTCCATTTTGACTTTAAAAAAAATCATATCCTGATAAAATTAATTATCATTATCATAAATTGTCATTATTATTATTATTATTAATATTATTAGGTCTATTATTATTGTTATTTTGCCACTACTATTATCATTATCATCATTTATTATTATTGCGTTTACTACTATTAATATCATCATCATGTTATCATTGTCACTATCTGATTAATTATCATCAGTATCAATATTTTGGGTTGCAAGTACGTGTTTGATTTTTTAGGCAGAATGGCGAATCACCGAATACCGGCAGCGAATTAGAAAGTTTTGTGCTCTAGCTGCAATGAACCGTTAAAGGCAAACTGTCCTTTTTAAAATTATTCTACATCTTTTTTTTGATGCATCGTCTAAAGAACATCAAGTTCCATGAGGTGGCAGGTATGCCCCCCCCCCCCCCCCCCCCTGCCAACGTCAGCTCTTACTCTTCGACTCAGAATTTGTGAATTTTGAAGCTTAAGCAATGCCAAGATAGGGGAAATGACTCATTTTCCCCTTTTCTCCCCCCTGGAGGGTTTTTCATCAACTACAATCAATTTCGATTTAAAAAATCAACTTTTAAGGCTGAATCACTTTTGGCTTAAAACTAATGCTCGTGAGCTGTTTTATCGACTCAAATTTAAACTAGAATTGATTTTAATAAATATTAGGTTAAATGTAAAAGGGCTCTGTAATCAAGGCTAGTCGGTGTTGGGTCAATCAACCACAACATTGCGTCGCTACACTACTGCAAGAAAGGTCCTCGAAAAGTAGGTAAATTCCGTTCTGTTGATACAAAAATTGTTATTTTGGTAGAAGGAAAGTATTCCTCTCATTTGTAACCGAACGTTATTTGGAATAAATATCAACTGAAAGCATTCTCCAACTGAGCGAAACTTAAGTTAACTCTTCGAATTGCACCGGTTCGTGCATTTCCGTCCAATTCATATAGCCTACATTCATGCATGTTTAACTGTAGCCTAGTTCTACTTGTGTAACGATGTTGAATATTTGGTTAGGACATGTAAGAAATATAGTTTATTCTTTCATTTGATAACAAAATAGGTCTACCACGGCTTTAGGAATCATCGTGTTGTATGGTTTCGTCGATAAGTCTAGTGCTTAAAATTTAGATTTAGTCTAGGCTTAGATTCCAAATCTAGGCCTAGATCCAGGCTATACTACTTTGTTTTGTTGCCGGTAGGCAGTGCGGTCGCCATTGTTTTGTGTTAATAATAACAATTAACGAGATCATTGCTTTAACTTCAACATTTTATGCTAGAAAATACGACTCTACGGTATCAGACCGAAGACCAGGTTAGATCTTGATTAAGATCTTGATGTATCATTTAGTCTACATGATACCAGATCTAGGATAGATGTAGACCTAGTCTTCACACTGCACCCTTTGTGCAGGACTAACTTAGATAAGTTAGGAGTTAGAGTTAGTCCCTGAGTCATAGATGTAGTTGACTACTTGTATTTTTGTGACATCTAAATTAACAGGAGTTAGATCTAGTCTACGTCTAACAGTAAAAAGTTAGATTTTAGACTAGATGTAGAATGTTATGTAGGTCTAGTATTAGGCTCATGTATCAAGCTCTCCTGTTTTGTTTTTCTTTCAGAGTCAGAGATGGAGTGGACCTGGACATTTGAGTCATATCCAAGAAATAGACCTCTAGTCTAAAACTTCTCTCTCACCGTGTCTTCAACGTCTTGGACTAACTTCTCATCCTACCTTGGCCCGAGGAAAGGGTTTGGATCTGCATAATGTAATCCAGTTCAAGGTACTGCAGATTCTACTGTGCTAAGTGGCCTTTTGATGTGATTTTCTTAGCAAAGTTTGAACACCGACATTAAAACGGTGAGGTTTTTTTTTTTCTTCTTCTAGACCTGCATAGATATGAATTACTAACTTGTTGTTGAGTTTATAGTCTTGATATTCATTTATGATAAAGGGTTAAGATACCGGATATTGGATTTTACAATAACAAACTGAAAATTATGTGTTCTTAATTTAAGAAGAAGCCAACCATGACAGGTAAAAAGAAACATAGATAAATTACTAGATCAGCCAGATTCTGATCAATAGTGTATAGCATAGGGCAGCAATTAAAGTATAAAGATGTGGTTGAACAAACTCTATGCTTGATGTAAATTTCAATCTGTTTGTTATATACCAGTTTAGGTAGTTCTTTCTCTTCTATTCACCAGAGGGTATTTCTATCAATTCTCTGTACAATAGGGTTTGTTTCAAGATCAGATTATCTAAGATTAAGATTAGACTGCTGTAGAGTCAGATTACAAATGAAAGCTAAAGTTTAAGATTAACACATTCAAGTTCAATATTTTAAAGAAATGTTTGGGATCAAAATCAAAATCAAGATGAATACAAAATGTGTATTATTTAAAAAAAAGTTCCACGTACCAAATATCACATTTTCAAAAACTTTAAATGTGGTTAGTTACGTGACATAGTGGTTTGACCCAAATACATTTAAATTACAATTGATCAGTGATGAAAATGTACTTTTGTTCAGTTGAACACATTAAAGTGACAACTATTTTTTCTGTGAAATATATTTGCTCTCTTTATGGTATATGTATATCTCTGTTTTAAATCTTAGGTTGCAAAGTAAAGATCTGTGGTATCTACATGACCTGCAAACTCATGGCATCTGGACTTTCATACCTAAGGTGTTTTCCATCTCTTCAAGTTGAAAAGGTAAGCGGTATCAGTTAAAATAATTGATCTTATCAGTATGTTTTGTGCCTGTCATCATTGCCCCTAGAGCAATCAAGAAAAACAATTTTAAGCAAGTACAGTTATCATAGTCCTTGTTAGAGGTCTAATTACGATTTTACCCAAACTATTGTATAAAACATACACAAAATGATTATGAAAAGATTCTTTTTTGTTTCCAAAGCCTTAAATAAATTATTTATTATCTTTTCTAACTAAAACTGCTTTCGTATCAATATTTAAAAAAATATGTTCATTATCCTTCTTCTTGATGTATTTTCCAATAAAAGAAATTGACATGACTAGAAATACAAAATTTGTATAGTCTATAGATTGAAAAATTACACTAGTATTTATTAATATTTGTATTACATAACTTTCAATTTCAAATTCTAGACTGCAGAGCTTGAATCCCCTGCAACATTATGCTTCATATGGAACATCAGGCAGCCTACATATTCAAGCTCCCTTTTCCAGCTCTAAGCAAGAGGGACCACAATGCTAAACAGATCGTGGAATAGTCGCTTTCTCATTAATTACGACTTCCGGTGAAACAGATTTTCAAATAAATTCATCTGAAGATATTAAAAGTGCTCCAGTCTGTGTACTACAATTTGCCATCGAGTATGGAATTATTGGTTTGACAATATTTCATCAAGTAATGTTTTAAAGGAAGTAAACAAATTAATGATACTTCCAACAATTCTATTCTTTTAAATAGAATCGTAGAATCTTGGAAAAGAAAGAAGAAAACAACTATTTACAGTTGAAAGATAAAACTAAAGTAATAATCCATATTAAGTTTAATAGCTCTGCAATTTAAGCCTGCACTTTCGAGAAATATCTCGCTAAGTGTTGTTGCTGATCTAAAAAGCTATGATTCTTTCATGGAGGCTGTTGTTTCTAAACTTACATTACCTACACTCTAAATTACAGGGATTTAAAATTTAAATCTTAAGCCGGATTTGAATGAAATTAAATCCATAAAGATTGATTTTTAATCTTAACAGATTGCTAAACTGGTTCTTAATCCGAGTTTCAAATATATTTTTTTCAATCCCAAAAGATTAAAAAAAGTTCCGAAAATTAACGGCAAATTGACCAATCCTGGCGATAAGATTTTGTCACATGACAAAGAAGTCCCAAAAAGGATTGCTTTTAAATCTTTATCAGGGTTAATTTTAATCTAGAAAGATTTATAATATAAATCTTTTGAACTTATTTTTTAATCCTTTACAGATTAAAACTTTTTAATCCTAGCGAAGATTAATTTTAAATCCACATCGATTGGTCCCTACCTACAGTACATGAAAGATTTAAAAATAAATCCTATAGATTTAAATTTAAATCCCTGTAATTTAGAGTGTAGATAAATCCGTTAATGGCGATGAATCTTAAAATATCAAATTGGAAATTTTAAAGTAGCAATTCATCTGAGCAGCAGTGGGCCAATTTGAGGGCCTATTTGGAACTCTTAGTAGAGTTTCTGTTGGCAAGAATTTGTGTCGATAATTACCTGTTGATACCTGAATTGGATATTCTTAGCAATTGCACAAGAACAAATACAAAATAAATAACCGAACATTGTAATTGCAGTGAAAACAGATTTGTCCGGTAGGAAATAATATATCAACTCGGATTCATGTTGTCCTTAAAAAATTCTCAAAGCTGATAGAAAAAAAATGATGATTAACTTTGTATAGACAAACTGTTGTATCAAGAAAAACCCATTTTCATCAACTGCATGACCTTACATGGCAATGTGTATTACCCTTATATTAACAACCATATTAGTTATAGCAATCATTACGACAAATCTTACTCTTTTAATCTCCACTAATGTACATGTACCTCGACTAGACAGTGGCAGATATTAGCTGCAATAGTTTTAACAACCGGTTGTCACTTAAAGAGCAGTACTTTCATTTGTGTCATTGGAAATGTTCTTATTGTATCCCTTGAAATTAATTGCTATTGCTCATCATTTATAAAATGTAGATTTTCATGCATTAAAGCATAAGAATAGCTATAAGACTTTAAAGCTTGAAAAATGTATGTAAATGTTATTTTGTATTTGAGTAATTTATCGTTTGTCATGTAATACGAAAAAAATGAATGGATGAGATTATGCGATAACACATAACTAGTAATTATGAAATGATGATAAAGGGCAATGATATATGATTCAATGATGGTGTGTTTGTTTGAGTGATCAGATAACCTAGCAATAATTTTGTTAGAAGCCAGTGGTAAATATTTGGATTTTTTACTTTATTTATGTATTATTATTATTATTATTATAACTGTTTTGTTATGGGGGGGGGGGATGTAAAAGAACAAAACAATCACTTTGAAAGGGACAGAAAGCAAAGAGTTGTGATAGCAGTGTGGTTGTGTGTTAATGAGAGAGAGAGAGAGAGTATGTGAATGGAGTAAGGGCACAAATTTATAAACAAATAGATAATTAATGGCACAAAATTAGCCTTTAATTTTGTACAAAATTCTCGATTCTCTGATACATAAAAAAGTTGTTAGCCTTCATTTACGGCATTTACGCCTTACAAGCAAATCAGTGCTTGAACATATCGAATTAATAATGGGATGATTTTTGTTTTAATTCGTTTTATTTCAAGAGGGTTACTTTCTCAGTAAAAAAACTGTTTCATTGAGAAACCCTCTATTAATAC
Source organism: Strongylocentrotus droebachiensis (assembly GCA_035222895.1). Taxonomy (NCBI): domain Eukaryota; kingdom Metazoa; phylum Echinodermata; class Echinoidea; order Camarodonta; family Strongylocentrotidae; genus Strongylocentrotus; species Strongylocentrotus droebachiensis. The sequence continues at coordinate 46,414 of JAVYIG010013283.1, forward strand.
ACTGAGAGGAAATTGAACAACGTTTAAATACATATCACATATCATATCATGGATTCTTTTTCTTAATGTTTTTTTTTTATACACCAGAATATAAACACGAACAAAATTATAGAATATAATATAATTCCTTTCAAATAAAAAAAATAATGCAGGAAAGCTGAAATACTCGTTCGGTTTCTTTATTTATTTACCGAAATAAACAGTCTCTGGGATAAAAAAAGAAAAAAAAAAAAAGAAAAAAGAAAAAAAGAAGGAGATGAAATTGATCTTATAATGTATATGGATCACTTCCCATGTCCCTTTTGCAGCCAACATCAAATTCTGTAGAACTTTGCAGGAATTATGAATATGTCATATATGTCCTATTTGTGAGATTTAAACGTAGCAGTGTCCTAATATTCAAATTATGCACGGAAACCCGTTTACTTGCTAGACTTCACTGTCAGACATGCACTATTGAGTGACTGACCGGCTTTTTTCATCTTTGGTAATAACATACATAACATGAACTGTAAAGGGTACATGAGGATTCGTCTACATCAATAACCCACTGCTTGTAATGGCCAAAATTTAACTGATTAGGTCAGCGGCCTAAGTTAAGCCTGGCCTAACTAAACCGCGGACTAAGTTAGGCCAGGTTTAACTTAGGCCGCTTTCGAGAATACCACCCTAAGAGTATCATATTTTACGCATTCTCTGTCTGTTTCTCTTTCTTAATTTCTCTGTTCTTTGTGTGTCTCGATCTCTACTCTATGTTGTTGTTGTTTGGTATTATCGGCGTTTCATTCTTTTTTAGAATATTTACGCCTTTCTCCTTTTTTGTAATACTATTTGTAAATTCGTACTCTTCTCTTTTTTTTGGATAATATAATCTCAGATCTACTGGTCCATGAAAACCCCTCACCGCAATTGGCACCTTCCTTCCTGCCAGAACGGCGAGGTACATTGCGCAATCTTCTCGGCCATCATTGGCCTAGGCAACTCTGGTGCCGGTGAGAGGATTCTGGGGTATATCTTCAGAGTATCTTAATTGTTTGGGGTTTACCTTCCTCAATCCGTCTTTACTCTTTCTTTCCTTTTCTCTTCTAGTATTTTTCTATTTTGTAAAACCTTATTTTTCTATCAAAGTAGGTATCAACATCTTTGAGCATTTGGTTGTCGTGCGATATGTGCAAAAAAAATAAAAAATTCTAGTAGGGACACTCAAAACGCCTCGTTCTACGAACGAAGCGGATCAGTGCTCTCTGTGTCACACTTTTTGTTGATTTTAGGAGTTTCATTATTTCGTTTGGGCTCGTTATATCACTTTCCATTATCAGCATTGCTCTTTCTATTGTATATTTTGGACATTCCATCAGATAGTTTGATGAAACAAACTGTGAGTGCAATTGGTCTATACGATGATACTTTATGAGGTTCTTTGTTAGGTGTTTTGATTGGGACAATAATTGAGTGTTTACATTGCCTTGGTATTTGCCCCGAGCTCCAAATTTGATTTATCAAATTTAGCATGGTCTGTTTTGCTGATTTCGTGAGTTTTTGGTATATTAAATATTTAATATTATCGTGTCCGGGGGTAAGAGGAGGAATTTTGACGTTCGATTGCTGCTTCTAATTCTGATAGTGTGAAATTGTCGTTTAGGACTGAGGGAAAATTTTCTCTATATTATTTGCTACGTGAGTGTACAGTTGGGAGCTAAGGTCAACTTTGTGTTTAGTTACGTAAGTATAATCTTCAGCTATCTTATTGACCTTTTCCTGATCGGTAATATATTCTATATTATTTTCTTTTAGTGTTGGTAAGCATTCTTTTTTTTTGGTATGATATTGTTGTATCTTT
>JAVYIG010013284.1:0-48251 GCA_035222895.1 Strongylocentrotus droebachiensis
TCTCTCTCACCCCCTCTCTCTCTCTCTCTCTCTCTTTCTCTCTAGCTCTCTCTCTCTCTTCTTTCCCCCTCTTCCCTTTCCTTCTATCTAAACAATTTCATTGATTCCAAAGCCAATTAACAAAGTTATCAAAGAATTAATACTTCTCTTACGTCTATTATATTGCTCCTGCTACTACTTACTGCCGCTATATGTTACTACTATAAAAAACTACTATTTCTTATTAAAGTATCTCTTTCTACCTTAAGTGTCCTATAAAGGAAATGAAAATCAACAAGGCAACTGTTTCGAGGAGGTTATGGGAGGAGTCGGGTCGTTTCCTTTCTGGTCATGTTTGAGCTCTCTCACTCCTTTTCTATCGAAAAAAAATTACTTCGTGTTTTGTCAATTTATTTCTTTATTTGTTGTTGTTTTTTGCTTTCCGTTGTGCGGGGGACGTGTCCCGTGCCCCCCCCCCCCCCCCGTTTATACGTCATTTGTTGATTATCCGGGGAAGCGATTTCCAGCAAGAACACAAGCTTTTGCTTTAGTTCGTTGAATTAGCCCAATACATGTATTTAGGCAATTAGCCAAGCAAAAGGCAAATGCTAGGCTCTTGCTAGATTTACATATACCGTCCATGTACAAACTACAATGAATTTTTCCGTTTTCTGAAGGCTCTCTTACCCGGAGGTTTATTTATCACAATCCTTCGATAAATATATTTTTTAGAATAATAACTTAGGTACTATAAAATAGAACAGAATTGTCTTTTTTTACAAAGAAATTTTGTGGCAAAGATAGTCATACGAACTGCTAAATAGTAAACGTGTTCAACATCACAAATTGTATTTGTGGGAGATCAAATATTTGTCAAGGAACGTAATGACGATACATTCATTCACATCCTATACCCAGGGGCGGCGATTTCTTTTCATGACCGGGGGGGGGGGGGTGGCGGAATGCGCGAGACCAGTGGCGTTATTAGCAAAAGTGTTTGGGAGGGGGGCAGAAGAAAAAAATCGGCATCACCACCATGCTTATAATGTTCAATGCATGCCCCGCGGAACGTTGGGGGGGGGGGGGGGAGTCTAAAGTATCAATGATCAGATAGAGCGTAGCGAGCCCCCTAAATCTCAGGGGTTTTAGGCATTAAATTACGGTCAGATGAGCATCCAGGGGGCGGAACCCCCGCAAGCTCAGGGGTTTTAGGTATTTAATTACGGTCAGATGAGCATATTTGAATACCTCATTTATGACACTGGGAGGGTTGTAAATATCAGTTTAGTGGATAAACTTCAGTAATTAGGATCGAGCTTGGGCATGGATGGGATCTCTATTTTCCACTCTAGGCCTCTGTCGTATAAGTGTATATTGATATCGAAATGGCAAATATCAGCCTGCAAATATAAAAATGTTGTAGTGACTCCTTACCAAATAGAGCAAGCGGAATATTCATTTATGTAGCACTGATCTATTTCGTGATACGTGATACTAACGGATTACAGAGTTTCTACAATATTTACTTGTACATTTTGAAGGATATTATGCGAGGGAAAATAGCGGCCGAGCGAGCAGATTTTTGCACTTTATTAGTCTAAACGCTGCACCCTTGGGCCCCAGAGCCTACAAGTGTGTTGCAGTATAGTCAGTATTTGCTATATACATTTTTGAAGGGGTGCACTTTTTCAAATTTTCAGGGGGGAAGATCCCCCTTGTCCCCCCCCCCCCCGTCCCCCGGGATCGCCGCCCCTGCTTGTACCATAAGGTTAACTTCAGAATGTGGATATAAACATGCAATTATTGTAATTGTTACTGGTATGACTTCATACGAACTATAGGGCTGATTCAACGGATGTCCTGAAGGACTTTTTAATTTCCGAAATAGTGACCTTTTTTCTAGATCTAATTTTACTACGTCATATCAAATCATTTGCAACTTTTTAAATTTTTCGCAGTATCACCAAATAACAGTGGGGCTATTAAGTAAGAAATATGACATACAATGTTGTGTTATGAAATTCCTCTTGCTTCGAGTTATGAAATCATATAAAAAGGAAATAAATTTTGCAAAGAAATCCCTTGAATAAGACCATCTATATGAATCGATTGCGTTAATGATGATTATGATAGTAATGATGATGATGACTGCATGATGACGAAGAAAATGATGATTAGAATATTGATGATGATAATGATAATGATGATGATAATGGTAATGGCAATGATTGTTTTGATGATGTTGTTATTGCCTAGATTCTTTGATAACTTTATTAAATGGCTTTTGAATCAATGCAATTTTTCAGATAGAAGAATAGGGGAGAGGGAAGATAAAGATAAAGAGAGAGAGAGAGAGAGAGAGAGAGAGAGAGAGAGAGAGAGCGTTGATCCCTCGAGTTTCCAAGGGTGACTACTAATCCCCGACATCCTCGACATCGGTGTCACCCAACACATGGCTCTACCGGATATCCGATGATGATGTAATTGGTTATACGTCCTGGTACTTGTTCCAAAATTATATTAACAAAGTTTGAGATCGAAAAAACATCAACAACAAAATAAACACGATTATCAACTAGACCAGGGTATACCTGGTAAATCCTGACACGGTCTGGTACGAAAGTGATTTCAATCTATGGTAGAAAGCCTATAAATTCAGTGATCCAGCAGATAGTTGTTCAGTTTGGAGCTCGTTCTCTTTTATAAGGCATCGAATCTAGAGAAAGCTTGTAGCATCGGAGAGACCTTACAAACATGGAGGTGAAAGTGACACTGATCGTTGCCATTGTGGCTGCTCTTGCTATCTCGGGTAAGAAATCAAATTATTACTTGGTATTACTTGATAAGTGGTAAATATAAAGCCAGCGAAGGGCTCACAGGAGTAAATCATTATTTCATTTTTTATAATATGCATTTCTAAATTGTTTGTTACACAATATAATTAACTTTATTTCTTAAGCCTACACCAATCCGTTTGTTGAATGACAAAAGATGTGTATTATGTTTACGTTCAATCTGGTATTAAAATTCAATTCAGTCAAAATTAGGCGTTTTGAATATCGAACCGCATTTACGGAGTAGGGTTAAACATAAAGGGAAAAAACATCAAAGAAGGCAAGTTACCATTCTTATTTTCACCTGCCATTAACTAATGTAGAGCCAAATATAATAATGCAGAATGTGATTACTTAATTAATTTGATTATTTCATTACCCCCTACAGCTCACGCACGAAGAGATTTCAATGAACGGCGAGGAAAGGAGAATGGTAGAGAGAGGGGACAAGGTCGCTTTGGAGAAAGGCCTGGCGGAATGCAGATAGATGGACCAAGGCAAGATGGTGGACCAATGGGTGGAAGGAGGTTCGATGGACCTGGATTCGGTGCCCCGCAGATGGATGGACGGAGACAAAATGGCGATCCGATGGGTGGTAGGAGGTTTGATGGACCTGGATTCGGTGCCCCACAGATGGATGGACGGAGACAAAATGGCGGTCCGATGGGTGGTAGGAGGTTTGATGGACCTGGATTTGGTGGCTCCAGACCAGATGGTGCTGGAGGAAGACCTTTCTTCGGCCAAGGAGGCAGGCGTGGTGATGGAGAAGAAGAAACCGATGCTGCCCAACAAATTGGTGATGGTCTACGAGGGCCCGGTCAGTTTGATGGTCATGGACGTCGTCATCATGGCCACCGTCAAGGTCTACCTCAGGACCGACCAGAGGAACAACCGTTTGGTCAGCGCAACGACAGCAGCGAGGAGGATGGCCGTCCTCACCACCATCGCCACCATGGCCACCACCACCATCATCATAACCAGACAGAAGGTCACCAAGGTCATAATGAGACGGGAGATCAAGATCAGGACAAACCAAATGATACAAGGCCCTTCCGGTTTAACCACTTCGGTAGACGCAACCACACAGAAAGTCACCAGGGTCATAATGAGACGGGAGATCACCCCCATCGTCATCACAACAAGACCGGAGATGGAGATCAGGACAGACCAATGTTCGAGATGAGACCCTTCCGGTTCAACACCTTCGGTAGAAAGCCTTTCGGAGGCCGTCCCTTCGACAGACGCAACGGAACCGAAGAAGGATCTCCCAGGCGTGATGGTCACCGTCATCCCTATGGTAACCGAGGACGTGGGGGTGAGAATGAAAGTGAGGAGAAGGAGCATCCAACGACGGAAAGCGTAACGACATCTTCACCACCTGAAGTGGTCGCCGTCAATGAAGAAGACATCAACGTGGTCGCCGAGGTGTAGAATTTGTTTTTAAAATATTGCTTGTGTAAATATATTGATAATAGTCACCAATGTCTTTCCTTGGACAGAATGCATATCTTACTAGAGACAACAACATGGATTGTGTCTAAAAATTCAGATACAAGAGACTGAAAGCCAGTGAAAGGTGCATGAAAATGCTGACGAATTATCAAACTCTTATTTATACTGAATTTTTGAAGACTTGTTAAATAAATATATATAATTGAAATCGTACAAATACTTGTGAAGCGTTCAATATTAAAGCCCCTTATATTTTCATTATGCAGCTGTGATTGGTTGAAGAGGTAAAAGAGAGATAGATAGAGAGAAAGGCAGAGGGAGACAGACAGAGAAAGATGGGAGTGAGAGAGAAAAAAAAAAGAGAGAGAGAGAGAGAGAGAGAGGTAAAAATAGATAGAAAAGGTAGAGAAAGCAAGGGACAGACAGAAATAGATATATATAGAGAGATAGATCACTGAGATAGAGAGAGGGGGAGAGAGAGACAGACACAGAGAGAAACAAAGATAATTCATAAAGAGATGGGAGTGAGAGAGAGAGAGAGAGAGAGAGAAAGAGTGAGATAGGAGATGAGAGAAGATAGATAAATAAAGATTATATATATAAATACATAGAGAGAGAGAGAGAGAGAGTTAGAGAGAGAGAGAGAGAGAGAGGGAGAGAGAAAGAGGGAGAAGATAGATAAATATACATATATATAATTTAAATGCACGAAGTAGGAAATTTGTACGCTCATTCATGAATTTGATTTCACCGAAGATGAATAAGAGTGCCGATAAATGAAATTGATTGCTCAGATTTTGAATTTGAATGTCCGAATTCACCTGCGAGCGACTTCTATTTGAATTTCAAGTTTCAAGTTTCAAGTTTATTTTGGTTCACATTTCACAAAAAAAGAATTTACATAATTGACAAAATTAGAACATAATATGAATATACTAAAAGAATCACGTTATATAATCAATTCTTTGTAAAGACGTCGAAATTAATTGTATTGAATAGTATACAAATATACACTGTCTTGAGAGGTTCTGGTTAAAACTATGCGCAATCGGTGACACCAATAGGCAAATGATACTTTTGGAGTCACCGAGGCCCATAGTTTTAACCAGTACCACGAATAGAAGGCATGGTATATTTTTGTTATATCCTGCATTTTTAAAAAAAAATTAAAATACCATTTTGGGGAGAAAACAAAAATTTAGAACAAAAAAAAAATGTCAATTTTTATCTAAAAAGATTTGAAATATTTTGTTTTCATTGAATTAAGATTTGAAAAAGAAAAAAAATTATATTAAAAAAAATAAAAAAATCCACATTTGTTTCCAACTCCCAAATAGTACACTCATATACAGTAGTACTTTAATAGATGAAATGTTTCTGGTCACGTGACGAGCTCTCAACCAATCTGCTTTCTAGTTCTCTTTCCGCTCTGCTACTCCTTTTCTATCTAAAAACGGTTACCTCTGGGTTTTTGTGTTTTGTTTTGTTTGTTATAAAACAATGTTTTGGCTTTCGATTGAGCGGAGGATATGCCCCGTGCCTCCCCATTTTCTTGACTAATTGCTAGTCTGGGGAAGCCATTTCCAGCAAGAACACAAGCTTTTGCTTCTTCTTGTAAGAAATTATAGTTCATTGGATTAGATCAAGGTGTAGGCCAGCGTTTTTTACCTTTTTTTTTTAGTCAAGGCACATTTTTAAGAAACAAAAAGGTTTCGCGTCACCCTAATCCCAAATTAATATTCAGAAGATTCATTTTATATCACTCTGACACTCGTCCCGCTCCATCACACTTTTAATACGATAAAAATTGACTTTGTAGTCAACACACTAGATAAAATATAGAATTAAACGTGCAGGCACCTCGCTGCCGAATACATTGATACAAAACTCAATATGTGCAGTCAATTCGAAGCACGAATATGAGGAGATTCGGGCATCTCATTGCCCAGAATTATCCCTAAATGTTGCGAGCGAGTGAAGGGAACGAGCGTGGTAAAATTGAAATTTGTATATAAAAGATATATCACATAATTATGTGGGCGCCTAACTGTCAAATAGAAGGCTATTCGGGCACCTCAATGCTCAAATATTAAGGCACTTCGTTGATAGAAATCATCATGTTTCTAAGTGTTGCGAAGGAGTGAAGCTAGCAAGGAAGAAAGACAATTTTCTATCCAGTAAATTGCTATTTTCTCATGAAATTACATACTGTACTTCAGTGGTTGTTAAGGTTTTCAAGAAATCGACGCTATTCCAAGATTTTTTTTTAAAATCTTATATATTCTTCAAATTCTTTTGTGGTACCCTAAAAATGTCTTGGGGCACATCGGTTGAAATACGCTGGATTAGGCAATTAGCCTAGGAAAATGTAAATGCTAGCCTCTTGCTAGATTTACATATACCGTCCATGTAAAAAGAATTATTGATTTTTCAGTTTTTCGATGGCTCACTACCCCGGATGTTTATTTATCACGACCCTTCGATAAACACATATTTAGAATAATAAATTCGGTACTGGAAAACAGAACAGAAATGCCGTCCTTACACAGAAATTTTGTTGCAAATTATAGTCAAACAGACTACTTGCCAAAGAGTAAAGGTATGTAACAGAAAAATTGTAATTGTTGGAGACGAAATAATTTTCAAGGAACGCAATTGCAATTCATTCATAATGCATTGTATACCATTAGGTTAACTTCAGAATGTGGATATAATTATGTAATTATTGGAATTGTAACTGGTATGAGTTGATACGAACGAGGGGCTGTTTTAAAGGTACTATGTCCCTTTTGCAGCCAACCTCAAATTCTGTAGAACTTTGCAGGAATTATGAATATGTCATGTATGTCCTATCTGTGAAATTTAAACGTTAGCAGTGTCCTCATATTCAAATTATGCAAGGAAACCCGTTTACTTGCTAGACTTCACTGTCAGACACTATGAGTGACTGACTGGCTTTTTTTCTTCTTTGGTAATAACATACATGAAAAGAGTTGTAAAGGGTACATGAGCATTTGTCTACATCAATAACCCACTTCTTGTGATGGCCAAGATTAAACTGATTGAATCTTTGCGCAGCATAAAACGTATGACCATTCGGTACAATTGTCTGAAAATCAAGACTATTACTTTTGGGCTCTATAGCCATAAAGTCGATTTGACAACTAATAGTCGTTATTTTCCCACTTGAAGACATTTTCAAGCCCCACCTTTTTTAGGGAAGTTCTAAATTAGTATTATCTTTCAAATGCAGTTGGAATTTAACTTTTTCATTTTTTGGGCCTGCAAATGGGACATAGTACCTTTAATGGATGTCCTGAATTACTTTTTAATTTCCGAATGATTACGATGATTATGATGATGATGATGATGATAATGATGATAGTGGTAATGATGATGATTGGTATGATGATTAAGATGACGACTGTAAGATAACGAAGAAAATGATGACTAGAACATTGATGATGATAATGATGATGATGATAATGGTAATGATAATGATTGTAATGATGATGTTGTTATTGTCTAGATTCTTTGACAACTTTGTTAAATGGCTTTCGAATCAATGCAATTTTTCAGATAGAAGGATCGGGGGATAGAAGGAGAAGGAGAGAGAGAGAGGGAGAGAGAGAGAGAGAGAGAGAGAGAGAGAGACACTCAAACGGACAGACAGGCAGGCAGACAGACAGAGAAAGAGGGAGAGAAACCGATGACCGTTAGCTCCCTCGCAAACTCAAAGGGTGACTACTGTACTACGCCGCCACATCGGTGTCACCCAACACATGGCTCTACCGGATATCCGAAGATGAAGTAATTGGTTTTGGTACTAGTACATACAACGCACTCTCCAAATCAGGGGTTGATAAAAGGTTAAAGATATTAACAAAGTATGACAATATAATTTTTAAAAAAAGGGGGGGTCAACTAGAACAGGGTATACCTGGTAATTCCTGACACGGTCTGGTACGAGTGTGAGATATCAATCCAGGGTAGAAAACCTATAAATTCAGTGATCCGGCAGATAGTTATTCAGTTTAGACCTAGTTCTCTCTTGGAAGGCAACGAATCTAGAGAAAGGTTGTAACATCGGAGAGACCTTACAAACATGGAGGTGAAAGTGACACTGATCGTTGCCATTGTGGCTGCTCTTGCTATCTCGGGTAAGAAATCAAATTATAACTCGGTATTCCTTGATTAGTGCTAAATTATAAAGCCAACGAAGGGCGCACAGGAGTTTGATTATTTCATTTTTTATAATATGCATTTCTGAATAGTTTGTTAAACAATATAATTAACTTTATTTCTAAAGCCTACACCAATCCGTTTGTTGAATAACAAAAGATGAGTATTATGTTCATGTTTAATCTGGTATTCAAATTCAATTCGGTAAGAATTAGGCGTTTTGAATATCGAAACGCATTTACGGAGTAGGGTTAAACATAAAGGGAAAAAACATCAACGAAGGCGAGTTACCAATCTTATTTGTCACCTGCCATAAACCAATGTAGAGCTAAAGAAAATAATGCAGAATGTGATAACTTAATTAATTCGATTTTTTTTCATTACCCCTTACAGCTCACGCACGAAGAGATTTCAATGAACGGCGAGGAAAGGAGAATGGTAGAGAGAGAGGACAAGGTCGCTTTGGAGAAAGGCCTGATGGAATGCAGATGGGTGGACCAAGGCAAGATGGCGGTCCAATGGGTGGAAGGAGGTTCGATGGACCTGGATCTGGTGCCCCACAGATGGATGGACGGAGACAAAATGGCGGTCCGATGGGTGGTAGGAGATTCGACGGACCTGGATTTGGTGGCTCCAGACCAGATGGTGCACGAGGAAGACCTTTCTTCGGTCAAGGAGGCAGGCGTGGTGATGGAAAAGAAGAAACTGATGCTGCCCAACAAATTGGTGATGGTCTAGGAGAGCCCGGTCAGTTTGATGGTCATGGACGTCGTCATCATGGTCACCGTCAAGGTCCACCTCAGGACCGACGAGAGGAACAACCGTTCGGTCAGCGCAATGAGAGCAGCGAGGAGGATGGCCGTCCTCACCCTCACCACCATGGCCACCATGGCCACCATGGCCGCCACCAACACCATCATAACCACACGGAAGGTCACCAAGGTCATAATGAGACGGGAGATCACCCCCATCGTCATCACAACAAGACCGGAGATGGAGATCAGGATAGACCGATGTTCGAGACAAGGCCCTTCTGGGTTAACCCCTTCGGTAGAAAGCCTTCCGGAGACCGTCCCTTCGGCAGACGCAACGGAACCGAAGAAGGATCTCCCAGGCGTGATGACCACCGTCATCCCTATGGTAACCGAGGACGATGGAGTGAGAATGAAAGTGAGGAGAAGGAGCATTCAGCGACGGAAAGCGTAACGACATCTTCACCATCTGATGTGGTCGAGATCGCAGTCAATGAAGAAGACATCAATGTGGTCGCCGAGGTGTAGAATTTGTTTCTTCTTTAAAGATTGCTTGTGTAAATATAGTCATCAATGTCTTTCCTTGGACCGAATCATATCTTACCAGAGACTACAACATGACTGTGTCTAAAAAAAATCAGATACAAGACACTGGAAGCCAGTGAAAGGTGCATGAAATGTTAACGAATGATTAAACTCTAATTTTATACTGAATTTTGAAGACTTGTCAAATAAAAATATATAACTGCAGAACTACTTGTGAAGCGTTCAATATTATAGCCCCTAATAATTATTATACTTATGCAGCTGGGTTGATCACGATATTGATCTATTGAGATTAGAGAGAGAGAGAGAGAAAAAAAGAGAGAGAGAGGGAGAGTGAGAGAGAGAGATAATATATCAAATAATAAAGAAAGAGAAGGAAATGAGAAGCAAGGAGGAGAGGGAAAAAATTGTTACCTATGGCCAGGGTTCGCAAAAGTGAAATACTTCACTGTTGCCCAGAGGCACGCGAGCCCTTATAGGTAAGCATGTATAAAGATAGAAGTTATTGCACAATCCCATTATACAAATACAAATAAAACACATTAAATAAATGAGAATGAGAGGGAGTGAGAAAGTGAGAGTGAGGGATATAGGTATTATATATTGTCTGATTATATTATATATATATAATTATATATAAATATATATATATAGAGAGAGAGAGAGAGAGAAAGAGAGAGAGAGAGGGGAGGGAGAGACAAAGAGAGAGACAGGGAGAGATGGAAGTGAGATGGAGAGAGAGAGAGAGAGAGTGTGTGTGAGTGTGTATGTTTGTATGTGAAAGAGAGAGAGAGAGAGAGAGAGAGAGAGAGAGAGAAGGAAAAAGAAAGAGGGGGTGTACATCAAGATTTACAGATGTATGTGGTACAATGTAGTTGGATTTCAATTTGATATATGAAGATTAAAAAGAAGATGCACATTTGAATATTGGGTGGCCAACTTGGGATATATTATAGAATGAGAATGACTCACGAGGTTTCTGGACAATATGAATAAAATGTGAGATCATTTCAAAAGTTTGTAAACAAATATGGATATTTGTATAACTTTTATATCGCTTTTCCCGATTTGGGCAGTGGTAGAATTCCCCATTTCATTATTATTTCATCAGGTTGCAAGTCATGATCAGAGTTCTAGATGCGTTTCAATTGTTGAATATGCTAATTTACTCGACTTCACATGGGGGGTTTCTGTGATTTAAACATGTAGGCAAAAAGAATTTCCATTTTCGGTTTAATACAATTTGGCGTGGACTTTTAAAGATTATTATTATTATTATTATAAACGAATTAAAAAAAGAAAGTTAACGCACACTCGAGTCCAAAACTGGTGCGAAAAATCATCAATTTATGGATGCAAAGATACTTGTTAGTGTAATTACACGTTGTGATGAAAATATACGTACAAAGTAGCACCCCCCCCCCCCTCCCCCTCCCCCTCCCCCTCCCCTTTCCCCTCTCCCTTTCCCGGGCCTCGAGAAGTTTTAAATACCAACTTAAGGTCAACCACTACCTCATATCGGCAGCATTCACTTACTCATTTTCGGACAGCGATTTTGTTTTAATTTGTTTAATTCTTTGAATATATTCGGTTACAACATTATTATTGTCACTAAAATAATATGGCAAAACATGGAAAGTTTATTAATAGTATTCGGGCAAGAATACTGTGACAAGACATTTCGTCGCTGTTTGAGAACTAACATTCCACACGTACGGCGAGACCGACTGAATCCACAATCTGACCGATTGACGGCCCACGAGATTCATCATCAGATATTGGTTAATGGTGTTATGTAGTAAAACTTTGCTCTTAAATTTTCTGTTTTTTACTGGTGATAGGATTGAGATATGTCATCAAAAAGTCTTTTTTGAAACCAAGGAAAATATATTTATTGCTTTGGATACATTTTTGAGGCTGTTCTGAGGAGGATTGCAGTGATTTTTTAGGATACTTTACTGTTCTGAGCATGGCTTTTTGAAGCCTGGATTGTCACTTCAGTCCCACATATGAGGATTTATGTTTGATGTCTGTTGAGGATTTACAACTTTTTCAAGTTGTCACCAGCAGTGGGTATTGATTTCTCCTTGCTCCAAAGTACGTGAGTAATCTTTTAGTTTTGATTGCAGTGACTTTTGAGGATATTTTACAGTCCTGAACATGGCTTTTTAAAGCCTGGATGGTCACATCAGTCCCATATATGAGGATTTATGTTTGATGTCTGATGAGGATTGACACCAGCAGTGGATATTGATTTTAGTTTCTACTAAATAGTTCAACTGCCTTACTCTGAATAGTATCAAGATGTCCGGCCCTGGCAGGAAACCAAGTGTGAGTAAGCCAGTGACAAGGAAGACCAGCACCGCTACTGCTGCAGCAATTGCCGATGGAAGCCAGGGAAACTCAACAAGCTCTTCTAAATCAAAGATAGACCACAATTGTGGCAGTTGCAATCTTATTGTAATGGATGAAGATGATGCAATTGAATGCGAACTTTGCAAATTTTGGTTTCACTGCACATGTCAAAATGTATCCAAAAAGCTGTACGATACCATCAACGATATAGACTGTGGTGCATTACACTGGTACTGCCGAACCTGCAATGGCACAGCTGGGAACATGTTGAAAATGCTATCATCATTGCAGACCAATCATTCTAAACTTACTTCAGAGGTGAAAGGGTTGAAAGATGAAATGAAGGAATGTAAAGTAAAGATTTCTAACAACCAACAAAAGATGGAGGAAAAAATTGATGAACTCAAAAAGGATATGTCGATCCACAGCAAGGAACCACAATGCTCAACAGAAGAGGTGGAGAAACTGGTAGCAGATAAACTGGATGATTTTGTGGAAAGAGAGAGAAGGAAGAACAACATCATAGTATACGGCATTCCAGAATCCCAAAGTCAGGATACCGAAGTTAGAAAAAAGGAAGATCGTGACCAGATAAACTCTATCTTTCACCATGACCTCAATCTGAAAGCAGATGTCAGTCATGTAAGATCTCTGTACCGCCTTGGTAAAAAGTCTGATATAGCTAGACCATTGAAAGTTGTTATGGATAATGGAGCTGCTACAGAGGAAGTTTTTAGGGGAGCTAGGTCCCTCAAGTCAGGAACAGTACAGATCGCCAGAGATCGCACGAAGGCCGAGAGAGAGGAACACAAGAGACTAAGAAATGTTCTGAAGGAGAGAATTGAAAGAGGCGAAGAGAACCCTGTAATACGGGGCGAAAAGGTAATAAAGCGGACTTTTCGTCGCGATGGAGGAGTCGGCGACCAGTAGTCAATTAGGAGATGGATTTTTAAACACACTCACCAGCACTGCACAGTATTGTGATCACGATGTACATAGTGGAACACAGAGCACAGCACATAGAGCAAATCTAAACTTTGAGTATAATGCACCAGTGATTGATCCACCATCTTCAAAGGTTACTGAACAGGAGAAGGCTAATGATCTAACCAATCATCCAGAATGTATTTTGCGAAATGAGTCATCAATTTAGTTTTTCTACACAAATTGTGATACTCTAACAAACAAGAAGGAAGAGCTCTATACAACCATTTCACTTGTCAAACCAGACGTAATAGCTCTGACTGAGATCTACCCTAAAAGGATCAACCAGAATTATGCGATCCAGCCTACTGAATTGCAGTTACAAGGATACCATATGTTCTTACCACCAAAGCTTAAAGACAGACAGAGAGGAGTAGTAGTTTACTTGAAAGAAGGGATTTCTGGTAGCTTGGTAGACATACATGTAGATGAAGTTCAATTTGAAGAATCTGTATGGATACGACTGTCTACCAATGGCACTGATCTTCTCTTTGGCTGTGTCTATAGAAGTCCCTCAAGCAACTCTGAGAACAATATGGATTTGAACTGTCTCCTACGCACAGCATGTACAATGAACTACTCTCACTTGATAGTGGTAGGGGACTTCAATTATAGAGGAATCAACTGGCAGGCAAACACCACTTGTGGAGTCAGTATCAATGATGAACAATTATTTATTGACACTGTGAATGATCTTTTCCTGCACCAACATGTAAAGGAACCTACCAGACAAAGGACAGGCCAAAGACCTAGCTTGCTTGACTTGATCCTAACCAGTCATGAAGATACAGTCAGTGATGTAACTATTGGGCCACCCATTGGCAAAAGTGACCACGTGACCATTACCTTCGATATGGATGTCAGCAACATACAGGCAGAGGAGGAGTTACCTACGAGAAGCTACTATCATGCAGATTATGATAAAATGAGGTACCAACTGAAGGACATTGATTGGAGTTCTAAGTTTGAAAATACTTCTGGAATACAAGCCTGGAATATATTTGAGGAGATTCTCCATAAAACCATAGAAGACTGCGTCCCACTGAAGAAAAAGAGAAAACGGAATAGACCAGAGTGGATGAACAGTGAAGCTCTTGAAGCAGTTCGAAGGAAAAGGAAAGCTTGGAATAAATATCGAAAGAGTAAAAGAAAACAACATCCTGATGTGGATTTGAACTGGAGGGAGTACACCAAAATAAGGGACATAACCACCTCTGTGATCAGAAAATCAAAATCTGACTTCGAAAACAAACTAGCAGCTGAAATTAAGTTGAATGCCAAAAGCTTCTGGAATTATGTAAAGAGACAGACAAAATCAAAACCATCATTGCCTGATCTACAAAAACCTGACGGAACATGGGCTAAAGAGGACCAAGAGAAAGCTGAGACCCTTAATGAGTACTTTGGTAGCGTTTTTTTCAGTGGAGGATATTCATACAGTTCCAAAACTTGACAAGAAATGCAGTAATCTTCTCACTCTCATTGAATTTACACCCGAATAAATCGATGGCCTGTTAATGCATCTAGACATCAACAAATCTCCAGGTCCTGATGGTATTCATTCGCGTGTGCTGAAAGAAACACATACTGAGATTGTCGAACCACTGCAATCAATATTTACTAAGCTAATGAACGAAGGGAAAAATCCATCAGTATGGAAACAAGCAACAGTGGTTCCAATCTTCAAGAAGGGCAAGAAGAATGACCCAGCCAACTACCGACCTGTGAGTCTGACATCCATTATATGCAAGGCTATGGAGAAACTAGTAAGAAAGCATGTCATACATCATTTAGAGCAGAACAAGTTAATGTGTGATGAACAACATGGATTTCGAGCTGGAAGATCTTGTTCGACTCAGCTATTAGAAGTTTGTGAGGAGTGGACAGATGTCATTGACCAGGGTCATAATGTAGACTGCGTCTATCTGGATTATCGTAAAGCATTTGACAGTGTGCCACATCAACGGCTCATATGTAAACTTCAGTCTTACGGAATAGAAGGTCCCTTACTTGCCTGGATTAAAGACTACCTTTCAGACAGGACTCAGAAAGTTGCAGTAAATGGGAAAGAGTCGAGATCCATTCCTGTGACAAGCGGTATTCCGCAGGGAAGTGTGCTCGGACCAACATTGTTCAATGTCTTCATCAATGACCTGCCATCAACTGTTGACTCCCACATGAAGCTTTTTGCCGATGACACTAAGTTATACAGGACAGTGGACTCTAAAGCTGACTCGGATTTGCTACAGATGGATGTCAACACCGTAACAAACTGGTCCAATGTATGGCAATTGTCCTTTAACGAAAGTAAATGCAAAGTACTTCATTATGGAAGAAAGAACCAAGGTTTTGACTACACACTGGCTGCTGGTACAAATATATTTTCAGTTCCATCTGGTAATAAGGAAAGAGATTTGGGAGTGCTATTTCAACAGAACCTGTCTTTCAGCACCCATGCAGCAGATGCTGCCAAGAGAGCCAACATTAAGTTAGGAATGATAAGAAGGTCGTTTTCAGCCTTGCAAAAGAAGGGGTTCCTTAGTCTCTACAAAACTATTATTCACATTTCTAGAAAGTTGAGTTTCTGCCCTTTCATATGACACCTCAATCAGGAAAAATGAGCGAGGAATGACAAAGTTCTGTTTGTTTGAAGTAGTGCTTGCATTTCCATAATTTTACTAAACGAATTCGTTTTCACTGGCTGCCTGCCGTATCAAAAAACGAAATTAACAAAAGACTTAACTCCGTTTCGTTGACAATCAGCCGTAGACGAGAGTCTTCATGCATGGCTGATTGTCAACGAAGCGGAGTTAAGTCTTTTGTCAAATCTGCTTTTTGCTACGACAGGCACCCAGTGAAAACGAATTCGTTTGTTAAAATTATGAAAATGTAAGGGTTGCTTTAAACAAACAGAACTTTGTTATTCCTCGCTCATTTTTCCTGATTGAGGTGTCATATGAAAGGGCAGAAACTCAACTTTCTAGAAATGTGAATTTTTCTTCGAAATTCAAATACCGCCCGCCAAATGTCTTTTTGGTTTCCTTCCTTCAAATTGCTTTTAATCACTCATGCGTGAAATATGTATCATCTGAGTAGCATCAACTAAAAGAGGAGACTCTAAGCTTTCCAAATATGTATCATTCATTAATTATGGTTGTGATTAAGTTATGATAAAACATCGATACTTTTCGGTTTCGTTTTTTCTGGGACGCACTGTATATCTCGTTTTCCCAGTTGGCTTTCAACTCGGATGAATGCCTGGTTCCCCCTCGACCACCCTCACCAGTTGAACCGACTATAATACCGACCGTGATGGCTACTACCAGCTGTACAGTTATACCAACGGTGTCTGCTACTGAAGATGACCAGGGGCGGTATTCTGAACATTGTTGTAAGTTTTGTGTTATCTTTTGTTGTATCTTCCGGAGATAACACAGCGCTAATATTGCTGTAAGTTGGTATTCTGAACATCATTTTATCCCTGTGTTATCTCTTGAAGGACCGCCTCTATCTTATCTTTGACCACTGTTGACACGCCCATTCGTATGGACCCTACCAATCAAAATCTGTTTTATATAGGCATGATAAGTAGGTCAACCAATAGGAATGCTTTATGCCATATCTGAAGATGCGCCTAGCGCATACTAATCTTGGGCGTAATTAGTTATTTGAGCGCTTATTACGCGCGTCATCATATGCGCTGTTGAATGTGGATCATGAAGACAAATCACGCTTTCACCATATTGGTTAAGATGAGAGCACTAAAATCGTCATATCCTAGCATGTAATTTCTTAGAAAGTATTCATCTGTGATGTTTCTGGTCAACACAAAATCTCTTCTAACTTGTCTATTGACACAAAGTTGGTTCTGGGCAAGAAAGATTGCCGCCATTGTATCACCACGAAAGATACAACAACCCCCTACCTGTTGTAAATATTGTTGTAAATACCATGCAAGATAAGATAAGATAAAAGATACAACAACTTTCAGAATACCAATTATCTCGACATATTATCTCTTGTGCGCATATGCAAATGAGGATTAAACGCCACTTTATTAATAATACGCACAATTACGAGCGCACCACCATGTATGAGCTTTATCTTATCTCCAAAGATACAACAATATTAGAGATAACACAGAGTTCAGAATACCGTCCCAGGGCATGACTAACGAAGGTGTCATTTCTGGCCCTGCATCTGACTCAGTTGAGATGAAGGATAAAATCTCCAAGCCCAAGCTTTCTGCCTGGACCACGGATCATGTGAAGCCACCGAAGATTCCTCTTGCTGATCCTCTGAAGATGCAGTTCCCGGTCCCAGCACCAAAGATCTTGAACTGGACCACCGAGCCTGTGGAGATCGAGCAATCAAAGTCTTCCCCAGTACTAGTCTCTGCACAACCTGTCAAGTATCAGGGACATGTATTTAGCCCTGAGCCTCCAAAGAGCACTCCCAGCAGCAGCGTCCAAGTAGAAACCCTGAAGAAAATCCTCCAGAAGTCAGGACCACATGGACATCCAACTGCTCCGACTGAGAAGACCATTGGTCCAAGATCTGAAGTCCAGGCTTGGCAACCTGCTACTGATGGAGGAGACTTTCCAAAGGTGATTTTCAATCGAAAAGTTTTAAAAATCCAATTGTTCTATGGTTTGTGCCAATGAATTATCCATCCCTGTATGGTATGCACTCTCATCTCAAAAATGAGTGAAATTGATTTCTTAGACACTGATTACTTTATAGGCATGCAACTTGTAAGGTATGTTTTCATTTGCAGATTTCAAGTTTCTTGAAGTTAAACTGATTTGTAAACATTTCATTTTGTTCTTCTTCTCGCCACCTCTCTAGCCGGCTAAAAAGACCCGGAAGGAACCATCTTCTAGGAGGTTCGCCAAACCGACCAATCCGGCATTGAACCCTGACACCACTCCTTCTTTTGAGCCTCAAAAGGTAAGCCTCATAATTACATCTGCCAGTGTTATTACATCCTCAAATTTTATCAGTAAATGCTGTTTTTTGTAATAATATTTTCACTGCTTATTTTGTTTAAATTATATTGTCGCTTTATTAATATTATTATTATTATTAAAAGCGCTAGTTTGTTTGAGAAACAAAAATACATTTAAAAAAAAAATTATCGCTAAAGTGCTTTTACAACGGTTTCATAGAACTGTACACCTACTATGGGAATTAACCATGATTACCTTAAAAATGATATTCATCTTTCATTGCTGAGATACTGCCATAAATAACAAACTATGCTATTTCGAATATTTATAAGAATAAGAGACAATATTAAAAATGTTGAACACATTATTGATGTCATCATGCCATGCAGAAAGATAAATGGAAAACATGGGGTTTATACCTTTTATATTGTTCCATCTTTAACTACCTTTCATTATTGTTTTATTTGACTATCCCATTCTTTAAAACCTTTCTGTCAACGGTCCTCTGTTTATTCCATCTGTATTCCTTTCTTCCCTTCTCACTGTCTCCCTGACTTTAGATTATGGATCCTAAGACTAGGAAGAAGCGCCTGAGAAAGTTCCTCAAGCTCGCCAGTAAACTCAAGCCTAAGAACAATCCTGCTAAGGCTGACTAGGAATAAACACATCGCTTCAACTAAGATAAACTTAGAAACAACCGGATACTTTTGGACCATAAACAAATCTTTACTTCAACTATGATTATCATTTAAATACTTACAAACAACCCGAATACTTTTAGATCATAAACAAACCTTCCGGCAACACTTTAGGCTCTATTTGGAATAAAATTTTGGACCACACAGAAATCAGAGCTCTAATGGCAAAACTAGCTCAGGTTTTAAATTATGGAAAGCTTTGAAAATTGCAAGTTTTTCTTCATAACATATTATGGTAATAGATACTGCAAACTGATTTTCTGTTTATATTGCTGGCTTTAATATATAATATTTTCGCAGAAATGAAAAAAGTACTTATATTTTCAGAGATAGAATCGTGCTAGAAAATCCAATATGAACTTTAAAAATAAAAATGATAAAAATATATAAAAGAAAATACAAAACAAAATATATATATATAAAAGAAAATACAAAAAAGTACAAAAATATATTTATGAAAAAATATATATATTAAGAAATTGAAGAATTTGTTATGTCACATCAGTGCTATATATTCAAATTGATAATATCTTTATCGCTCTATTGAAATACGAAGGTACTGTATAAAGATTATGTACTTTTAGAAGAGCAAATTTTGCCTAATCAATCATAGATTGATGAAATGAACGTAAATATTTATGCAATACTTTCACTGTGTATTGAAAAAAGCTATGAAGCCTATGTTATTTTAATATTTTCTCACTAGAAACTACAAATATTTGCATTGTGATAACATATAGCACAATCCGCATTGGCTATAAAAACCTACATGGCATCTGTCATTTAAAAAGGAAATACCAGAAAATAGAACAAGGACATCGAATGAAAGGAGTATGGGAGGAAGTGCAAATATAATATTCTCTCTCTCTTTCTCTCTTTCTTTGTTCCTGTTATGTTTTTATCTTTCTTTCTTTCTCCCATAGAGGAGGAGGTGCTCCTTACAAGCGACCACTCTTATATTGTGCTCTCTCGTTTTCTGTTAATTTAGGTGTCTTTTTGTGATCTTCGTGATTTTATATTTACACTAGTAAAAGAGGCTTATACCGGGAACCTACTGGAATTTTGTTTAATTGTTATCTGCATCGATTGTGAAGTTTTTAATGAAAAAATGCTTAGAGATTTCGGTAGAAAGCGCTTTATAAGCCCCGTTTTATTATTATTACTATTAGTATTCCTTTCTTTTTATATTATCGCCAAACGATAAGGTATGCACAATGTAGCGCATACCCCTACTTCGTAACTACTCTGCTGTAGATAACCAGAAATTAATTTGAATTGATTTGATTTTTGATTTTCTTTTTCTTTTGCATTTTTACAAATACATAACAACAAAAAACATTGCAAATTTTACACATTTCAAAAGAATATATTGTCGAATAAAGTAACCAATCGAAAACCTCAAACAGGAGGGTTGACAAAGTAAGCAAAGTTTGATAGCATGACTACCCTCAATGAATACATAATAATACGAATATGGTGGAACAAATATTGGTAAAAGGGAAAGAGAGAGAGAGAGAGAGAAGATAGATAAAGAAATATTATATAATAGTGAAAGTGAGGGATATAATTGCCTGATTATATATATTGTCTGATTTCTATTGAAAGTAAGTTATTTTTGGAGTGGACTTGCCCTTTAAGAAATAGTAGTTTTTATAGTAGTAACCTAACGGCAGTAATAGAAGCATGATCTCTCTCTCTCTCTCTCTCTCTCTCTCTCTCTCCCTCTCTCTCTCTCTCTCGCTCTCTCCTCTTCCCTTCTTTCCACCCCCACTCTCTCTCTATGTATACAGTGAGTATACAAAAAAGTGTAGCCAACTTTGGTAGCTCCTTATTAGAATGTCACAAACAATATGACTTTGAAATTTATTTCATGATGGCGAGTAACTTCTCTTCTGTCCCATATTACCCTATTCATAACATTTCTGCCAAGGGTGACTGGGCACGATAGGGTCTTTTAAAAGTTTGGTCAAAGTCGCCTTGTACCAGGTTTGGACTGATCGAACGAATATGGGTCAGGCCATATGCATGTGCTTCTTTGGTCTTAAATCATTTTAAAAGTTAGATTATGCCGCGTGCTTCTATGCTTCATTGTTCTAAATAATGCAACGTATATAGACTTTCACAGCAGTGGTGGGTCCAGCGTGGGGGCATGGGAGCACGGGACCCCACTCCTGGCAACAACAAAAAATTAAAAAAACAAAGATGGTAACCACAATTTTACCTTCTTTTCTTTTTGCTCAAAGGGGGGGGGGGGGGGTTAAGTAAAAAAGAAATAGTGCTCACTACCCCCCCCCCCCCTTCGCTTATTCGCCGGCTAATTCGGCGCTAAATATGTTCTTAAATTGGGCCCACCCTCGCCGCTGGCTGGATCCGCCCCTGTTTCGCAGAACCTTGTTACGACCCCGGGGGTAACTTTTAATTATTTTGAACAGCCTACTAACTTCTTGTTACATGATATCTAATTTCTCTCTGCTCACTTGTCCTCTATACAATTTTACACGCGTAATGAGCACATTATGGTGTTTATATTGAATAGCGAATGAAAACTCAAAGGTTACTACATCCAAATGCAGGAACGAACACATAATGATGAGACTTTCATAAAGAAGATAACGTCCCAACTTTTCATCGGTTTTGTATCACTCAATGAGAAAGGTTTCCTTAAACAAGGGATACGAATGAATTTAAGATTTTATTCATCATAACAAAGAGTATATCGTACATTTTGTTTGTGATAAGAATTTCCTTTATAGCTTGAGTTGATATTCACACCTTTTATCTTCAACAGCCTAATAGTTAGTATTCATAAGAGAACAATTGTCTATGGAATGAGATAACCCACATATAATGACTTTTGACCCACATCTATTGCTTCGGCCCAAACTTGGTTTAAGAGGACTTTGAAAAACCTTTATGAAAAGCCTGCTGCTCAATCATCCATGGCAGCACAATTATGAATATAAAATCATCAGACAGGATATCAGTTATCCTTTACCATGAAATATGATTTAAGGTCACATATGTTATAACTTTTTAATTAGAGGCTACCAAAGTTGGGTACACTTTTTTTAATTCGCACTGTATATTATAAATAATCTTATCTATCTTCTCTCTCTCTCTCTCTCTCTCTCTCTTTCTCTCACTCTCATATCTCTCTTTGTCTCTTTGTCTCGTTGTCTCTCTCTCTCTCCCCTCTCTCTCTCTCTCTCTCTCTCTCTCTCTATCTCTATCTCTACATATCTCTATTTCTTTCTGTCTCTTCCTCTCTCTCTACCTTTTCTATCTATCTCACCTCTCCCTCTCTCTCTCTCTCTTATTTCTCTCTATCTCATTCTCTCTCTCTCTCTCTCTCTCTCTCCCTCTCTCTATCTCTCTCTCTCTCTCTATATACATTAGCATTCCTTTTCCCTTCATTTCGTCTTCCTCATTAATTCAATAACAATGATCAATTCATCTGCGTCAGGAAAATATTCGGGGCTTTATTATTGCACATTACCTTCGTATGAGTTCAGCTACATCTTTAAATTACAATTCTATAGTATTCAGTATGAAATTGTATTTTAAGAATTCGTCAGTGTTTTCAAGCACCTTTCACTGCCTTTCAGTCTGTTGTAGATGAATTTGTAGAAACACGGTGTTGTTTTTGGTACGGTTATGACGCGTTAATAAAAACATTCTGTCCAGTGAAAGCTATTGGTGAAGTATATATATATTTATATTATATCTTAACAAAAGCAATATTTGTTTTCGTCTTTTTTTAAAAACTAATTCTACACCTCGGCGACCACATTGATGTCTTCTTCATTGATCACGATCTCGACCACTTCAGGTGGTGAAGATTTCATTACGCTTTCCGTCGTTGGATGCTCCTTCTCCTCACCTTCATTCTCGCCCCAACGTCCTGGGTTGCCATAGGGACGACGGTGGCCATCACGACTCGGAGATCTTTCTTCGGTTCCGTTGCGTCTGCCGAAGGGACGGTCTCCGAAAGGCTTTCTACCGAAGGGGTTGAACCGGAAGGGCCTCATCTCAAACATCGGTCTGTCCTGATCTCCATCTCCGGTCTTGTTGTGAAGACGATAGGGGTGATCTTGGTGACCTTCTGTGTGGTTATGATGATGATGATGGTGTTCGTGGTGGCCATGGTGGTCATGGTGTTCGTGGTCGCCATGGTGGCCATGGTGGCTGTGGTGGCGATCGTGGTGAGGGTGATGACGGCCATCCTCCTCGCTGCTGTCGTTGCGCGGTTCCTGTTCTGGGTCCAGAGAAGAAGGATCACCGAAGAAAGGTCTTCCAGCACCCTGACGATGACCATAATGACCAAACATCGGTCTGTCCTGATCTCCATCTCCGGTCTTGTTGTGAAGACGATAGGGGTGATCTTGGTGACCTTCTGTGTGGTTATGATGATGATGATGGTGTTCGTGGTGGCCATGGTGGTCATGGTGTTCGTGGTGGCCATGGTGGCCATGGTGGCTGTGGTGGCGATCGTGGTGAGGGTGATGACGGCCATCCTCCTCGCTGCTGTCGTTGCGCGGTTCCTGTTCTGGGTCCAGAGAAGAAGGATCACCGAAGAAAGGTCTTCCAGCACCCTGACGATGACCATAATGACCATGTCCAGGACCATCAAACTGACCGGGCCCTCCTAGACCATCACCAATTTGTTGGGCAGCATCAGTTTCTTCTTCTCCATCACCACGCCTGCCTCCTTGGCCGAAGAAAGGTCTTCCTCCAGCACCATCTGGTCTGGAGCCACCAAATCCAGGTCCATCGAACCTCCTACCACCCATCGGACCGCCATTTTGTCTCCGTCCATCCATCTGTGGGGCACCAGATTCAGGTCCATCGAACCTCCTACCACCCATCGGACCGCCATTTTGTCTCCGTCCGTCCATCTGCGGCGCACCGAATCCAGGTCCATCGAACCTCCTTCCACCCATTGGTCCACCATCTTGTCTCCGTCCATCTATCTGTGGGGCACCAGATCCAGGACCATCGAACCTCCTTTCACCCATTGGTCCACCATCTTGCCTTGGTCCACCCATCTGCATTCCATCAGGCCTTCCTCCAAAGCGACCTTGTCCCCTCTCTCTACCATTCTCCTTTCCTCGCCGTTCATTGAAATCTCTTCGTGCGTGAGCTGTAAGGGGGTAATTAAATAATCGAATAAATCAATCACATTCTCCATTATTATATTTAGCTCTAAATTGGTTTATGCTAGGTGACAAATAAAATTGACTCGTTTTCGATGTTTGTTCCCGTTATGTTTAACCCTACCAGAATGCATGTATGTGGTTGGATATTCAAAACGCCTAATTCTAACCGAATTGAATTCGAACACCAGATGGTAAAGAAACTTTATTGTTTAACAAACAAGTTAGAAACACATATTATAATAAATTAAATAATAATATACTCCTCTGAGCCATTTATTGGCTTAATATTGACTACTTATCAAGGAATACCGAGTAATAATTTGATTTCTTACCCGAGATAGCAAGAGCAGCCACAATAGCAACGATCAGTGTCACTTTCACCTCCATGTTAGTAAGGTCTCTCCAATGCTATAGCTTTCTATGGGTTTGTTGCCTTCTAAAAGAGAACGAGCTCTCAACTGAACAACTATCTGCTGGATCACTGAATTTATAGGCTTTCTACCCTAGATTGAAATCACTTTTGTTCCAGACCGTGTCAGGAATTACCAGGCATACCCTGTTCTATAGTTGATGATTGTTTTTATTTTGTTTTTGTTGTTTTTGCAATGCCAAACTTTGTTAATGTGTTTAACCTTTATCCTACTTAGACTTACCAACCATGTTTTGTTTTGGAGAGAGTATTGTACCAGGACGTATAACCAGTTACATCCTCTGCGGATATCCGGTAGAGCCTGGTATTGGGTGACACCGATGTCGCGGCGTAGTAGTCATCCTTCAATTTGGGAGGATGCAACGGTCATCGGTTTCTCTCTCTCTCTCTCTCTCTCTTTCTCTCTCTCTGATACAATAATAACATCATCTTGATCAGATCATGATCAAAAACATTATAATCATCACCATCCTCATCATCATTATCTTAACCATTGTATTTCTTGTTTTTTTTTTAATGATTTCATAACTCGAAGGTTGAGGACTTTCAAAACACATCGTTCCATTTGATTTTTTTTTAAACATAATTATGATACTGTTATAGTTTGTGAACAAAGAGAACAAATTGGAAAGTTACAAATGTTTTGATATGGTGTAGCACATCTTGATCTAGGCAAAGGTCAGATTACTCTTTCCATTTCGGAAATGAAAATTAATTTCATTTTTTCTATCTAATCAGCCAATAGTTCGTTTCAATTCAAACCAGTAACATGTAAAATGATTGCATAATTATACCCACATTATGACATTTTTGTTGAAATTTTACACGCTGATTCTTTAGCAGTTAGTCTGCTTGACTATAAATTTTCGTTGTAAAAACGGTAATTTTGGTCTCTTTTACAGTGCGGAAATTATTATTCTGAAAAAAATATTAATCGAAGGTTCGTGATAAAGCAACAGACGGGTTAATGAGCCTTTGGAAAACCGAAAAAATCAAAATACCATGGGAGTGGACGGTATTTCTAAATCTAGCAAGAGCCTATGTATAGCATTTGCCTTTTCCTAGGCTAATTGCCTATACCTTAAGCTAATCCAACGAACCAAAAGAGATGATGCAAAATGTTGTGGTATTTCTGGAAATGGCTTCTCAACCCTAGATATCAGTGAAGTGGAAATGGGGAGGCACGGGACACGTCCCCCACCCAACCCAATGCAAAACACTCAAATAAAGACGTAAACGTATTTAGATTAAAAAGGAGTGGGAGTACGGGTAGAGGACAAGCAAAGAAACTACCTGACCCATCCCACAACCTCCACTAATCGGTTGATTTAGTTATTGGCATTTCATTTACCGAATAAGACCCCCCCCCCTCTCCCCCATGAAGCCAGGGCCCCATCAATGGCTGGATCGACCCGTGCTACACCACTTTTCAACTCTCTTAGCAAAAGGTTAAATTTATAATTCACAATTTACAACTATTTTGGAAGAGGCCCACCGACTAGCACGGGATATTCATTATCTGGCCGACCTATTGGCAGGGGGCGCTGTGACAGAATAACGACTTTGGACATGTTGAGCTGTGTTGGAGATAAGATTTCTAATTGCAATTAAGTTGCCCCCATCACACCAAACTAGATCTCACTACGTTCTGGAACCGTCTTAGAAAATCGTAGAACGGATTATGGTCCGGGTAGAATTTGTAAACGATTTCTATAATACTGTAACGGCCCTCCATCTTAGAACGGGTCCTGGATGCTGGAGGGCTGGCCTGTCCTTGCCTCTATCATCGTCATCTGACGAAAAGTTTGCCATCCTGACTAATGCGAGCGGTTTCTATTTGGCTTGTAGTTTAGTGGCCCGGACGTGGCTCCGTTTTCCCAAAGTATATGGGTGTGGAGATGAGAGGTGTTTTGGATAGCTGGATGTGTATTCTCTATGAGAGGGTTATATTACGTCAGTCTATGGAGACTCAACTAATTACACGTTATGAAACGATGGATTGTTTAACTGTATACTTTAATAATACAAACATAAGTCAACATCTCCAACACGATTATTATAGTTAACACCGACACCAATAACCTGGATTAATCTCTGAAGTAGTAGAAAGCAGGGATTTCCTTTTGTAGGAACTCTATTTCTCGTTTCCAATCCTTTTCCTTATTTTAGCTCAGTTGGAGCGGAGCGGAGAGTTCGCTATCTGACAACGACGAGAGCCACGTCGAAGTAACAAAATTACCGTACAACAGCGCTATTTATAGTCTCCGAGAGCTGCTTTACGCATGGTGCGTCCGTAATCGCGCTCTGAACTCTTACGCCCCAAAAGCTTACTACGCCCTCTAATTTTTCTGCAAGATAACTACCTGTAACGGGCTGGTTCGTTACAATACGATCCTAGTTCTTTCATAAACAGTCCTCAATACGTCCATCTTGTCTGTACCCCGTCCACAGTCAGTTCATATCAAGTTCAGATCGGGTAAATTTGCCATTTTCAAGCAGTCCAAGCCCGCCCGCAGTCAGTAAACCCGTTCTTAACTAGTTCTACCTCGTTCCCAATACGTCCAAACCGATTCCGACTAGTTCGCAACTTGTTCTAACTAGTTTGTTACCCGACCATCCAGTTCAGAGACAGTTTAACTCGTCCTCATCCTGTTCTTAGCGCGTTCGAACGCGTTCCTATAGCGTGTGAGTAAAAAAAAAGTTTACACCTAGAAAATTGCTAATTATTTAAAAAATCTTCTATGAACAGTAAATTGTTATACATTTCATGAAAGAGTATTTTATCCCAAATCATTTGGTATCATTTTTGTGTGGTATGTGTTCACGATTGGATGAACAGGATGCATTGTTTGCGAGGCAAAAGTCATATTAATCTTTCTATTTCGGAAATTAAAAGTAATTCAGGACATCCATTGAATCAGATTCCAGCCACTAGTTCGTATCAGGTCGTGATCATACCAATTACACTTAAAGCCCCACTGTCCTACTTTTAGCTACTTGCTCCCTTTATATAGAAAACTTCCCCAATCGGTGACTGTTGGTCCCCCATGATCCTCTTTTGCTTATGTAAGTTGAGAGCTGAGTTAATGATATAGCCACCTGTCAATGACCTGGCTGGGTGGTCTAATCCCTTCTGGCCCAGTAGTATTAACGGTCTTTAAAATGATTGCATAATTTCACCCACATTCTGACAATGTTATCTAATGGTATGTCAATTAATCTATTCTAATTCCTTTCCAACAATTTTTGTTTAAATGTTACACGCTTATTCTTTAGCAGTTAGTCTGTTTGACTATCTTTGCCACAAAGTTTCTTTGTAAAACGGTAATTCTGGTCTCTTTTACAGTGCGGAAGTAATTATTTGAAAACAATATTAATCGAAGGTTCGTGATAATAAAGAACGGGGTAACGACCCTTCGGAAAACAGAAATATCCAAAATACTTTTCAATTCAATTCAATTCAATTTTATTTTTTCTCATTTCCAGCAAAAGAATACAGTATTCATAGAAATATCATTACAATAAACAATCAAAGTAGTAACCATGCAATACAAAACAAAAACAGAATTACATATTTGAATATCAAGAAATATTGCTGCTTAAAATAATTTATTAATGTTAAGCTGGAAACGGAGAGGTCCACTGTGAAGCGATGCTTGTAAATCGTGGACCCCTCGGGTGGTAGTATTCAATAATAGTAAGTTACATGAGTAAAATAAGGATAATTGTAAATGGACTTTGTAAATGGACGGTAAACGTAAATCTAGCATGAGCCTAGCAGAATCTGGCAGTACCCCATCAATGGTTGGATCGACTCATGCTACGCCACCTTTCAACGCCCTTAGCAAGAGGTTAAATTTATTTATTCACAATAATATTTACAAAGAATAAAAGGCAAAGTCTCTGTTCTTGTACATTTAAGCTTGTCTGATCACTGAATGCTTTCTTTAAGAGGACAATTCAAGAATTGTCTGTGTTCAGCCAGGAAGTCAAATAGACAAGGTACTGAAATAACAAACTTTCAAACCATTCAGCTACCCTTGTGAAACCAGTACAATTTACCACAAAATAACTGATGAAATATAATCATTTAATTCCATAGGCTTTACATATATTGTACTTTGCACCAAAAGGTTTTCTTGACATCCAGAGCATTTGGGCTGGGACAACATTTCTAACACCCCCCCCCCCCCCCCCGTTTTATGTGTTTGTTGGAGAATTAGAAATTCCCAAATTAACAGTAGGGCGAAAAATATGGTTATGTAGAAGCCTTTATGTCATGGTCTGAAAAACGGCTGGGCTCAGGGGCTCGAGCCCCCTTGATTTTTTGAAAAAGTATGTTACAGAGAAAAAGAAAAAATAAGTGACCTGCCAATGTCACAAATGAGTCATCAAAATATGCTCATCTGACCATAATTAAATGCCTAAAACCCCAGAGCTTACAGGGGCTCCGCCCCAGGACCCCATCGAGGGCCCTAAGGCGGTCCCCTGGATGATCATCTGACCGTAGTTAAATACCTAAACAAAAAACGAACTTCCGGGGGCTCTGCCCCCTGGATATTCATTTGACCGTAATTAAATACCTAAAACCCTGAGCTTCCGGGGGCTCTGCCCTCTGGACCACATCAATGGCCTTAAAGAGGGCCCCTGGAAGCTCATCTAACCGTAATTAAATAACTAAAAAACCCGGACCCCATCAAGGGCCCTAGGCGGTCCCCTGGATGATCATCTGACCGTAATTAAATAACTAAAAAACCTGAACATCCGGGGGCTCTGCCCCCTAGACCCCACAAAGGGCTCTAAGGCGGCCCCTGGATGCTCATCTGACCGTAGTTAAATATTAAAACCTCTGAGCTTCCGGGGGCTCTGCTCCCTGGACCACATCAATGGCCTTAAAGAGGGCCCCTGGATGCTCATCTAACCGTAATTAAATATTTTAAAAAACCAAAAAAATCCGGGGCCTCTGCCCCCTGGACCCCACAAAGGGCCCTAAGGCGGCCCCTTGATGCTCATCTGACCCGAGTTAAATATTAAAACCTCTGAGCTTCCGGGTGAGTCTGCCCCCTGGACCACATCAATGGCCTTAAAGAGGGCCCCTGGATGCTTATCTAATCGTAATCAAATACCTAAAACCCCTGAGCTTCGGGGGGCTCTGCTCCCTGGACTCTCCGCCAATTAATGACCTGCCAGTGTCACAAATAAGGTATCTAAATATGCTTAGCTGACCGTAATTTAATGCCTCAAAACCCTGAGCTTCCGGTAGCTCAGCCCCTTGATCCCCTGCCGAGGTTCAGGCCCTGGACCCCACGCTAATTTATACGCTCTACCTGACCGTTAATACTCAACTTTGAAAAATGTTCCGCGGGGCCTGCATGTAACGTGTAAGAGCGGTGGTGATGCAGATTTTTCTTCTGCCCCCCCCCCCCCCTCCCTCCAAACGTTTTTGCTCATTACGTCACTGCCCCTGGAAGGTGAGCCCCTGGAATGTTTGCCCCCCCCCCCCTCCCAATCCCAAACTGCTTCCGGCGCGCCTGGACGTGGATAAGCGATGAATTCGTCGAACATAATTATTCCCGAAATATCGTCACCAGATTCGTCGCCTTCAAATAGAACGATCTCCACACTGGACAACTATCTGCTGGATCACCTAATTTATAAGGGTTTCTACCCTAGATTGAAATCACTTTCGTACTAGACCGTATCAGCAATTACCAGGTATACCCTGGTCTAGTTGATCATTGTTTTTATTTTTTATTTTTTATTTTTTCAATGTAAAACTTCGTTAATGTGTTAAACCTTTATCCTACTTAGTCATATCAACCATTGTTTTGGAGAGAGCAATGTACCAGGACTCGTAACCAATAACATCCTCTTCGGATATCCGGTAGATAGGAGCCAAGTATCGGGTTACATGATCATAATCATCATAATAGTCACCTTTGCAGTTGACATTTTACATATTAGGCCTAGGTTCAAGGTTCAAGGTTCATTTTATTTCTTTCTTTCACAACATTTTTACATATAATAATAGAACAAAAAACAGCATAAGAAAAAACAATTTAAGTGCAATTTTAAGTCGATATATAATCCAAATGAAAGAAAGTGGAGACCTTAGAAAAGCTGGGTTTGTAAGAGCAAGGTCCCCATATAACATAATCCATTAATGTTTCACTTTTAAAAATGTTTCAAAGTTATCAAAAACTACACATGATTAAATATGGGGGAAATATTTACAAAAGGGATAGCTTGAAATGTGAAAAGGAGAGGATGAAAATATATACAAAGGGATCAAGAGGAAAAAAGCAAACTGGAACGAGAAAAACAACAAAACAGAGAAGAAAAAAAAAAAAAAAAAAAAAAAAAAAAAACAGAAAAAAAACAGAGAAAGAAGAAAGTTATATGTATATAGGGGAAAATGGTATTAGGTGTAAAGAAAAAGAAAAAATAGAAGAGAGGAGGGGGGGGGGGGGTGAGAGAATGTGAAATGCTGACATTTATATTGAATAATCAAACATAACAAAAACAAAAAGATAATGCACGTTATCAATAACAATTGATAAATTATTTCCTAATATCATTTCTGGTGATATAATTTTTACGTTAATTGTCGACATAGTTACTCAATAAATGTAATTTCAATTTGCGTTTAAAACCAAAGACACTGACAGATCTAGTTACATTGATAGGAAGTGAGTTCCAAAACTTGGGACCAGTACAAGCCAGCGTCTTCAGAGCAAAAGCAGTTCTTACACGTGGAATATGAAGTGCAGTTGCCTGCCTTGTATTATAGCTATGAATTTGATTGTTCTTTCGAAATATTTGTATTAACACATTTGGGAACATTTGGGAACATTTGCGAACAAATGGTACAAAATGGAAAGTTACAAATGTTTTGAGATGACAAAGGGAAAAACAACGCGTACAAGATATCAATTAGGAAGAATTATACAATGACAAAAAGTGCAGCTTAAGTTTACGTGTAAATGTTTAGATGAACCGATTTAATTGTAAAGAATGTGGTAATGTGCTCCAAACTTTAGGGCTATTATTATGGCGAATTGAAATTGCAACAGTCCTGGAAGATACTTTTCCACTGGTGAAACTTAAAGGCATTCCTTGTTTTTTTGTTGTAATTGTGCCTTGCAGCATTCGTACAGAACATTTTTACTTCAGAAACATCAGGGAATGTATTAGTAGTGACTCATTGCATTATCAAAGAAGTTTGTAATTTGTGTATTTCGTAAACATTGATTGGTATAGAGCTTAAAGAGGATATAGCATTATCACCAGAGTACAAACTATAAGAAGTAGTATTAGTAGAAGAAGTAGTAGTAGTAGTAGTAGTATAAGTATAGTAGGCCTAGTAGTACTACATCTACTACGACTGATACAACTACAAATGAGCTATTTCTTTCTGTTTTCCTACACAACCCTCCCACCCTCTCTCTCTCTCTCTCTCTCTCTCTATATATATATATATATATTTTAAAATATAAATCTACCTCATCTCTCTATCTCTCTCTCTCTCTCTCTTTACTTTTTCTATCTCTCTCATTCTCTCTCTCTCTCTCTCTCTCTCTCTATCATTCTATTTCTCTATCTCTCTACTATTAGTATTTATTTTCTCTTGACCTCATTTTTGTCTTCTTCATAAAATTAATTACAATGATCAATTCAGCTGCGTCAGGAAAATATTTAGGGCTTTATTATTGCACATTTCATTAGTATTTGTATGAGTTCAGTTATATATTTTTATTTAACAAGTCTTTAAAATTTCAGTTAAAATTAGAGTAATTCGTTAACATTTCATGCACCTTTCACTGGCTTCCAGTCTCTTGTATCTGATTTTTTTAGACACAATAATGTTGTAGTCTCTGATAAGATATCCATTCTGTCCAAGAAAAGACATTGGTGACTATATTAAAATGAAGAATTTCCGTTTCGGTTTAATAAAATTTGGAGTGGACTTTTAGGCTATTATTATTATTATTATTATTAGTATATTTACACAATCAACAATCAATATTTTTTTAAATACTAATTCTACACCTCGGCGACCACATTGATGTCTTCTTTATTGATTGCGATCTCGACCACTTCAGGTGGTGAAGATGTCGTTACGCTTTCCGTCGTTGGACGCTCCTTCTCCTCACTTTCATTCTCACTCCAACGTCCTCGGTTACCATAGGGCCGACGGTGCCCATCACGCCTGGGAGATCCTTCTTCGGTTCCGTTGCGTCTGTCGAATGGACGATCTCCGAAAGGCTTTCCAGCCAAGGGGTTGAACCTGGAGGGCCTCATCTAAAACATTGGTCTGTCCTGATCTCCATCTCCGGTCTTGTCATGATGACGGTAGGGGTGATCTCCCGTCTCATGATGACCCTGGTAACCTTCTATGTGGCTGCGTTTGCCGAAGGGACTCGGGTCTCCGAAAGGCTTTCTACCCAAGGGGTTGAACCGGAAGGGCCTCGTCTCAAACATTGGTCTGTCCTGATCTCCATCTCTGGTCTTGTCGTGAAGACGATAGTGGTGAGCTCGGTGATGACGATGGTGGTGGCCGTGGTGGTGAAGGTGAGGTCAGCCATCCACCTCCCTGCTTTCGTTGCGCTGACCGAACGGTTGTTCCTCTGGTTGGTCCTGAGGTGGACCTCGACGGTGACCATGATGACAGCCTCTAGGACCATGATGACCACCTCTAGGGCGATCGAACCGACCGGGCCCTCCTAGACCATCACCACTTTGTTGGGCAGCATCAGTTTCTTCTTCTTCTCCATCACCACTTTGTTGGGCAGCATCAGTTTCTTCTTCTTCTCCATCACCATACCTGCCTCCTTGGCCAAAGAAAGGTCTTCCTCCAGCACTATCTGGTCTGGAGCCACCAAATCCAGGTCCGTCGAATCTCCTACCACCCATCGGACCGCCATTATGTCTCCGTCCATCCATCTGTGGGGCACCAAATCCAGGTTCTTCGAACCTCCTTCCACCCATTGGTCCGCCATCTTGCCTTGGTCCACCCATCTGCATTCCACCAGGCCTTCCTCCAAAGTGACCTTGTCCTCTCTCTCTGCCATTCTCATTTCCTCGTCGTTCATTGAAATCTCTTTGTGCGTGAGCTGTAGGGGTAATGAAATCGAATATATTTGTCAGACAACGTCTTGACTTCCT
The DNA here is from genome assembly GCA_035222895.1 of Strongylocentrotus droebachiensis. Lineage (NCBI taxonomy): Eukaryota > Metazoa > Echinodermata > Echinoidea > Camarodonta > Strongylocentrotidae > Strongylocentrotus > Strongylocentrotus droebachiensis. The sequence goes on from JAVYIG010013284.1 coordinate 33,483, forward strand.
GCGACGCTATGATTTAATTGCAGCCAAATTGTTATGGTACAATTTACCTTACTCTTTGATAAAACCAAAATAATGTTGTTGTTTTTTAAATTAAAATAGCACCATGGCACTGAGTTATATCCCACGTGGCACAAAAATACAGTATATCGCATACTTAAATAATTTATAAATGACTGCATCTATAATTTTAAAGAGGATCAAGATCAAGATCAAGATTAACAGGATAATTTACGAGCGTATGTTCACGTTGGTGAAATGCATCGAATGATCTGATGTTCAATATTCGATTTAATTTATCACATTCTGCATTATCATCTTGAGCTATGCATGTGTTTATGGTAGGTGACACATTAGATTGGTAACTCAGCACCTTCGATGTATGTTTCCAGTTGTGCTTAACCTTATACCAGAGAACATGCGGTTGGATATTCAAAACGACTCATTCTAACCAAATTGAATTTGAATACCAAATGGTGCAGAGGCATACTTCACTGTTCATTTTCCACTTTTGTATTAATTCAAAAAATGGAATGCTGTAGGCCTAAGAAGAAATCTGATTTGTATTGTGTAACGAGCAAGTAAAAACGCATAGCATGAGAAATAAAATAATCATATACTCCTGTTGGCCCCTTGCTGGTTATAATTTACCACTTATCAGGAAATATCGAGTAATAATTTGATTTCTTACCAGAGATAGCAAGAACAGCCACAATGGCAACGATCAGTGTTGCTTTCACCTCCATGTTTGTAAGGTCTCTTCGATGCTACAAGCTTTCTCTAGATTCGTTGCCTTCTAAAAGAGAACGAGCTCCAAACTGAACAACTATCTGCTGGTTCGGATATCCGGTAGAGCCATGTATTGGGTGACACCAATGTCGTGGCATAGTACAGTACTCACCCTATAGGAATTTGCGAGGATGCACCAGTAATCGGTTTCTCCCCCCCCCCCCTCCCCCCCCCCTCTCTCTCTCTCTCTCTCTCTCTCTCTTCTTGTCTCTGACAGCCTTTTCACATACAGCTAAAATTCTATAAACACGATTAGTTTAAAGGTACTATGTCCCTTTTGCAGCCAACCTCAAATTCTGTAGAACCTTGCAGGAATTATAAATATGTCATGTATGTCCTATCAATGAAATTTAAATGTTAGCAGTGTCCTAATATTCAAATTATGAAAAGAAACCTGCTTATTTGCTAGACTTCACTGTCAGACACTATTGAGTGATTGACTGGCTTTTTGCTTCTTTGATAATAACATTACATAAAACTGAGCTGTAAAGGGTACATGGGCATTGTTTTGTCTACATCAATAACCCACTTCTTGTGATGGCCAAAATTAAACTGATTGAATCTTTGCGCAGCATAAAAGGTATGACCATTCAGTACAATGGTCTGAAAATCAAGACTATTACTTATTGGCTCTATAGTTTCTAAGTCGATTTGACAACTAATAGTCGTTATTTTCCCACTTGAAGACATTTTCAAGCCCCACCTTTTTTAGGGAAGTTCTAAATTAGTATTATCTTTTAAATACTGTTGGAATTTAACCTTTTCATTTGTTTGGCCTGCAAATGGGACATAGTACCTTTAAAGGGCTTTAAACTAATCACCTATACATACGACATCATTCACACACAGAAATTTCGTTGCGATCGTTAATCGTTTCGTGATTAACTACTGCTCGTAAAATGCGCAGTAGTGCCATTGCGCATTGAAGGTCAGGTCATATCAAACAGAGCGCTTGCTCCATCCAGTTTAAACACGTTTAAACACGAAAAACCTTTCACACACAAAATGTCAAGCTCTCTAGATACGAACTTCGTATCTGCAGCCTGCTTTTAGGGGCGTATGAATCGCGACTTCGTATCTATCCCAACATCGTATAAACGATGTTTACACAGGGAAAATTTTCTATAAACATGTTTAAAATTGTTGAGTTAAACACGTTTATACTAATCATCTCTAAATACACGTTTATCATCTCTAGAATACGATGAATTTTAGCTGTGTGTGAAAAGGCTGTATCTCGCTTAGAAAATTGCATTGAGCAGAAAGCTAAGTAACATAGCCGTTATAACATCATCATGATCATGATCATAGCCATCATAATAATCACCGTTGCAGTTGATATTGTTTACATAATAGGCATACTGTTGATTTTGCTTAAACAAATGGAACAAAATGGAAAGTTACAAATGTTTTAGCTGACGTAGCAAAATAATCTTGATGTATGTAGGCAAAGGTCAGATTACTCTTTCTATTTCGGAAATTAAAAGTTATTTAGGACATCTATTGAATCAGCCACTAGTTCGTTTCAGGTCATGATCATACCAGATACATTTAAAATGATTGCATTATTTCACCCACATTCTGAAAATGTTATCTAATGGTATGTCAATAAATCTATTCTAATTCTTTTCCATCAACTTTTATTTAAATGTTACACACTTACTCTTTAGCAGTTAGTGTGTTTGACCATCTTTGTCACAAAGTTCTTTGTAAAAACGGTAATTCTGGTCTCTTTTAAAGTCTGTGGTATTTCTGTAAATGGCTTCCCCAGACTAGCAATCAGTGACGTGGAAACGGAACACGTTCCCGCCCAGTCGAAAGTTATAAATAAACAAATAAACAAAATAAACAAACAAATCAAAACACAAACGGGTAAGTAAACGTATTTAGATAGAAAAGGAGTGGCAGAACGGGAAGAGGACGAGGAAGGAAAATACCTGACCCCTCCCACAACCTCCCCTAATCGTATAGTAATTGACATTTCATTTACCGAATAAGACCCCCACCCCCCCCCCCCTTGTGAAGCCAGTGCCCCATCAATAGATGGATTGACCCATGCTACACCACCTTTCAACGCCCTTAGTAAAAGGTTAAATGTATAAGTCACAATTTACATAGAATAAAAGTCTCTGTTCTTGTACATAAAGGCTTTTCTGATCACTGAATCCATACTTGAAGAGGAAAATATTTGTTACGAGATCTTCTCAGACATTGTCTAGCGCTGATTATAATTATCTGTGTTTTTATGAAAGATAATCATTTCATACCAAATTGCTGGTCAGGAAAACTACAATACTGAATATTACACTTTATGTAAAGCTTATGGAAGGCACAACACAAAAAGGTTGTCTTGACATCCAGAGCATAGGTCGGGGCAATGTTTCGTCAGAGAATACTAAGCCTTGATGTCATCTTGAGGAGATCTTACAACACCTTCTTGGTGGAGGATTTAGATTTAGGTTTAGATTTTTTTTTTTTTTTTTTAGGGGGGGGGGGGTTAAGTTGGGGCACAATCATTTTGAAAAAAAGTTGGTCGATGGGCAGTAAAGGGGGGAAATGAATCTAACGTTTAAGGAGCATCTGACAAGCCCATTCTGACGGAAAGTGTTTTTTCCTTTAGTTTCTTATGCTTTGTAATAAACCCTATGTAGCAAGTTAAATATGTTGAAATTGATCCGACTTTAGGGTCTTTTTCATTATGCTTAGCTGATAGCTGTCAAAGTTTAGATGGTCTAACAGTAACTTTAAGAGGCCAAATACATACGGATTTGATTGGGAAACTATTTTGGAAGAGGCTCACAGACCAGCACGGGATATTCATTATCTGGCCGACCTATTGGCAGGGGGCGCTATGACAGAATAACGACTTTGGACATGTTGAGCTATGTTCGAGATAAGATTTCTAATTGCAAATAAGTTGCCCCCATCACACCAAACTAGTTCTCACTACGTTCTGGAAACGTCTCAGAAAACCGTAGAACGGATTTTGGTCGGGGTAGAATTTGTAAATAATTTCTATAATACGATCCTAGTTCGTTCATAAACAGTCCTCAATACGTCCATCTCTACTGTACCCCGTCCACAGTCAGTTCATATTATCAAGTTCATATCGGGTAAATATGCCATTTCCAAGCAGTCCAAGCCCGTCCGCAGTCAGTAAACCCGTTCTCAACTAGTTCCCAATACGTCCAAACCATTCCGACTAGTTCGCAACTTGTTCTAACTAGTTTTTAACCCAACCATCCCGTTCAGAGACAGTTCAACTCGTCCTCATCTCGTTCTTAGCGCGTTCAAACGCGCTCCTATAGTTTGTGTGCAATCCCGTCCTGCATGGCTCGAAGGCTATAAAAACCCAGCGCGTTCTTGTGATTCCTGATTCCCGTTCAACGCTTCATGCGAAGAAGATCACGACATTCGAGTTGGGTCTGTTTGCCAACGGGAGGGACAAGTAAATTGACCCGGTCGCACTGCTAATTGATGCTCGACGTTTTAACACGTTCCTAGAATGATCGAAAAACGGCAATTTCGTTCGTAGTACGTGCATCTCGTTTTAAGTACGTTGTTACTCCGTCTAATTGTAGGACGGGACAATCAACGTTCTAGAGCACCCTTCCCGTCCAAGCCAGTCCGAGCCCGTCCATGAAGTTATTAAACAGATCGTAAACAGTAATTGCTATACTACGTTCAGTCCGTTCGCACACAGTTTGAGCCCGTTTGGCAACATTTTCCAGAACGTAGTGAGAACTAGTCTGGTGTGATTGGGGCTTTATTGGAGTTGAGGTATGAACAGCAACATTAAAAGAGTGTGAGAAAGAGAGAGAGAGAAAGAAACAGGCCTGATAAAGATAAGGGAAGTAATTTTATGGTCACAATCCATCGTTTTTCTTTTTTGCACATGCGTGTCCGCAGCTGTGTTCGGGTGTTAGGCCAACTTCTAAGATTCGGAAGTCCTTCCTGCAATATTCATTGAGGTGCACTCACCACCGTCATACAGGTGCCTTGCAACTGTCGTGCGATACATTGCCGCGCCGTATACTGCACCATGCGGTTCCGTAGACCAGCGCAAGTAGCCCGTGCAATGCTAGCAAGAAGCCCTTGCGAAGTTTGCAAAGAAGTACAACGACAGCATCTGCTACCCCCTTCGTAAAAAGACATAGCCACATATCCATAGCGATTGCATGATGTGCCTGCCTTTAACAAATCGAAAGAGATCGAAATGAAAAAAAAAGAAAAAAAGGAAGAAAATACCAACTTTGGAAAGAAAGAATAGGAGAAAATAAACACAAATCTTACAGGCTTAAGCAAATGTCTCCCGCCACCTATTAAGATAAGCCTGGGGAAAAACGTATAAACACAATGCTTACAATTTATAATTTGCCGACGAAATATAAATCATGAATTTATGAGATATTCTTGTGTGTAATGTAACTTAATCAGCTCTTTTGGGCGGGCCCGTTTGGTCAGAAAAGTATTAATGCGATATTCAATACAACTTAATATTTACCCTATAGCCATTCTACTCCCTAGACTGATATAATTATTATAGCCTACGTCATTCAAAATATTTCATGCTTTGGCCAATCAACATGCGGCGTTCAAGTCATGCTTCGGTGCATCTGTCTCTACGTCGCCTTCTTGCTCGGCTCGAACAAGCGAAGATTTCCAACGACGAATAGTCAGATCGCAATCTAGTGTGGCATATTATTGCGCAAAGGAAAATACGCCCAAAACCGCTACACGATAATAACGTTAGTCTGTAACTGTTTCTAGAATTCTTCAGAGGCAATAATTTTGCCTCTTTCTTGCATGAGATGTCTTTAGAGGATTGAAAGCTAACATATCAGAGTAATGATGACGGTGAAATTTGAAAATGGATCCCGTCTTGTGATTTTCAATCGCATGGTCTTCTTTGCTATGGTGGTGATTTCCTTATCGGAACAGTGTAAGTTATTATTCTATTAATATTATTGATGTAAAACTATTTCAGAACATACCAACATGTTCACTGGCTATGTAAATGTGTTACAATAATTTATATCATTCTTATTAACATGGTTATTCACCAATGTTTGTCGCATTTGTACCTTGCGTAGTATTATTAGTTCATATTTATGATTTTCTTTTGAAAAACAACTTTGAACTTATATATCTTTTATACTTTTTTGTGTGGTCTTGCTTTTGTAATCTAAGTTTGGAACTCCATCTTGAACTGAATTTTAGAAATGATGATGATGATGATGATTATTATTATTATTTTATTGGTCATTAACAAAAATTAACAAAATATGTTTTCCTTTTTCATGAACGTATCTGGAACATATTGTTTAATTAGTGTATATTTAAATAATACACACTTTTGATGATGATGATGTTTCGCAGCATTTATTTGACGCCATATTTCAGTTAAAAGCATTCAAAGCGCGAGTGAATTACATAAAAGGGCAGAGCGACATATATTACAATTTGTACATCATAATTGTTTTTCTGTAACTCCGCATTATTATTTGTAGAAGGAAAAAAAAATCAAGTTTCTTCCAGAACAGTCTTTATAAAAAGCACCCACAGTTTGCGGTTCGCAAATATAATATTCTGCTACGCCCTTAACCGATACAATAGACTCAAAGGCGAATATTTCAATGAAACGTGTGATATGAACAGATGAATAACAATACAACCGTCTTCGCTTTTTCCTTTTTCATACAAAAAGCGAGTTTTAGAGTTATGTCGCTTTTGAAGGGTGTGATTTGTTCCTTCGTGTCCCTTTTTCTTACAAGTGAACAAGAGAAGGTGAAGGATGTAAAATATAAGGAGAGAGGTAGAGGGACGGAAGGAGGGAGGTGGATAGAGTGAGAGAGGGAGAGAGAGGGGGAGAGATAGTAGAGTAGGAAATATGTGTGTGTGGATGTTTGTGCGTGTGTGTGTGTGTTTGAGAGAGAGAGAGAGAGAGGGAGTTTTATACACATTTTGAGACAGAAAAGTACATTATCAGATAATAATCCAATATACCTAAAGGTAGGTGTTGATAGCAACAAGCACGTGAAATAGGGGTCCATACACATTCAAAGGAAGAATTAGACGCATTTATTGGGACATGGGGGAATAGAAATTAATTCTCACAATTATGATAAAGTCTTGCACGATTGCCCTCTTACAGAACATAGGGTGCGCTAGGATCGAAGGACAAGTTGAGAACGAAAAAGGGAGACAGGGAGACTACATAACAGAAGAAAAGAAAAAAGGAGGAAGAACAAATAGCTAAGAATAGTGAAGGCGAATTTCTCTTGGCCCCAGGCCCTATATAAATACATTACCCATTGTCTATTTTGTAAAGACATATTTTCTGCTCCAGTAGTCCTTTTCAACAACGAACCTCCTTCTACACATTTTGGGTCCCTTATCTTTTTACCACGACCTCACGAAGAAAATGGTAGAAATCTTGTGTCATATTTTGTTATATCCACACAAATTGCGAACCGTCACTTCACAGTTCACATCATAGCTTTTTGTGAAACCGGTTTTCATAACAAGCAGTTAGAAATAATGTATGTTAAAGCTTTATGGTTTAGTGGCTTGAACTAAAACAATAGTTGATAAATATTGAACGTATGAAAATAGCTTTAAATGTTTCTAAAAATGTTGATCAATCTCAAAAAAATTAATTAATCTGGGTTTTGTTTACATTAAAACTTTGTTAATTAGATCATTCATTATCAAAATCGTTCTATATATAGGCCTACACCGAATTATTTACGCTATCTAGTCAAAAGCAATGGCGGCACCGGATTTGTAAAATTAATGAGGGAGCAAACTGAAGACAAGAAGACAAAAAGAAGAAACAATCTTTAAAACAAATTGGGTGCTCGTCCGTTGGGCGCAGGTATGATAGGGAAATGAATTTCCCAATTAATAACTGAAATGAATATTTGTTTAGTAGCCATCCAAATGCCAACAGTGGAGGTAATATTTTGAAGATAAAGCCATCGAGGGTATTTACACAGTACTAGGAAACACGTCTCATTGTCGACGTTAACAATCAGACTGTGACGCCGTTACTAATAGCACCCATTAAAGGCCCATTTTTAAATGAAAATGGCGTTCAAAATTCTTTTGTTTGTAAAAATACAGGTGCTCTAAGAAAATTTGAGAATGAAAATGGAATACGAGTCGATGGCCGTTCATTCACACAATATCAGATATGCTGATGAAACCGTTTTTCTGAATCCGAGAAAGATCTCCAGAGACTCTTAGATGTAGTTGTAAAGGAGAAAGGAGATAGAGAATGGGACTAGAGATCAAGAAGAGTCCAAGATGAAACTTGAAACATTAGGAACAGGTTATTAAACAAGTCTCCTCTTTTAACTACCTCGGCAGCATGGTCACCGAGGATGCCAGATGTGAGACAGAGATCAAGAGAAGGATAGCTCTCGCTAAATCTGCATTTTCAAAGTTAGGCAAAATTCTGGCAAATCGAAAAATGGGTATGAGGACCAGAATAACAGTATTGAGTTGTTACATCTATCCAGTACTTATGTATGGTAGTGAAACATGGACTTTAGCCTCTGATACTCAAAAGCGTTTGGAAAGTTGCCAAATGTGGTTTTTAAGAAGAATGGTGAAAATCCCTTGTACTGACAAAGTTAGTAATAAGGAAGTGAGAAGAACTGGAGTACAAAGGAAAATGATACATGAGATGTTGATTAGGCAGTTGAAGTTCATTGGTCACATTACACGTTAAGAAAGCCTGGAGAATCGGGAGGATAATTAGGATGGACAGTCTGCAGAAATTGTTAGAAGAGAGATAGTGAAAGAAATGTGAGTGGTGCTAATAGAGAAGGCTATAGGAGCCGAGGGTTGTGGAACAGCATGTTCGCCAAAGTCAATTGATATGGCACTTAGAGAGAGAGAGAGAGAGAGAGAAATAGAGAGAGAGAGAGAGAGAGAAAGAGAGAGAGAGAGAAAGAGAGAGAGAGAGGTGCTCAACGCACAAGAGAAAAGTTAGGCAACAGTGTGAACAACAGGGTGTTCATGGTTACTGTAACTCTTCTAAAAAGAGATTTTGGTATGCAATAGATAATATAAATTGATCGAATTAATCATTATTAAAGTCTTTTAACCTCCTATTCACTTATTTAGCTTTGGCCCAGGAATGTCAAGCCCAAATCGTCCAGGCAGCTGATTGGTCCACTAACGTCACGGTTCGTTACAACACCACCGTCACTTCTCCCGAAAATGTCACCTACGAACCCGTGGACAATTCCAATTTCCCCGTGGGGATGTACCCCATCACGGCAACACTCGATGGTGCTACTGATTGCAACTTTACTCTCGTCGTTCTAGGTTAGTTCAATTCTATTTCGGCTTAAATCTGACACTTCAAAAGAATCCTGTTATCCATTACACGATCGCAAAAACTTTCAAGAAATCAACTCCAGGGCAATTCCAATACCCTATTGTTTTGCTTATGTTCTGAGTACGTAACGATAATGTCACTGTCATGTCCGCACAATTCAATGGTGACTCACAAGGCTATTGGAATTTGCCTTAGGTTGGTTTTTCTAAAGTCTTTCGGATCGGTTCAAAAGAAAAGAGGTGTTGGCTAATTAATATAATATATATATATTTCATTCAGTTTGGACCTGAAAGAGTCGCTGCAGGTGCTGCAGAAGGTGCCGAATTTAGGAGTTAAAGGTCAGCTCAAAATATGTGACTATTTTGTGTGGAAGGACAGCCCTCGAGCACTCTCACTGAAAAGCCTGGGTGGAGAATACGTATACAGTGTGAGTCAAAAAAACTTTACACCTAGGAAATTACTAATAATTTAAAAAATAATTCATGAACAGTAAAGTATTATACATCATATGAAAGAGTGTTTTATCCTGAATCATTTGGTACCATTTTTGGGTGGAATGTGTTCACGCTTGGATGAACAGGAGGTATTGTTTGCGAGAGTGCAAAAATCGAATTGCGCCAAAGTATTAAAGTGAGAGAATGAATTGAATGTATGAAATGAGATGCATTGCAGATGCTTTTTTCAGTAGCAAAGTCACACACACACACACGCACACGCACATATGAAACACACACATTAACACACCCACCCACACACACGCGCACACACACAAACATATGATAATGGTGTTCATTTGGAGTAAAATACTTTATTTTTTACTTGATCTTCAAATTGTTAACGATCATCATAATTATGATGATAATGTTAATTCAAATGCTTATCATCATGGATCCTTTGAAGCTTCATTTGTGACCAGCAAGTAACTGTCCGTTCATCTACTCCTCGACATGACCTCCGTCCCTTTCGATGCACTTTCTAGCGCGATGGAGCATCTCCTGAAACACTCGACGAAGCATGCGCCTGTCTCTCCCAAGTGCTTCGCTCTCAATCCTGATCCTCTCTCGTAGGTCGTTGAGGTTCGCAGGTGGGCTCTGGTACACCCGAGACTTGAGGTAACCCCAGACGAAAAAATCAAGCGGTGTTAGGTCCGGGGATCGACGTGGCCACTCCACAGGTTCTTTCAGAGCGATGATCCTGTTCCCGAAGAGTTCTCTCAACCTGGTCATCACAATCCTTGTCCTGTGAGCAGGGGCACCATCTTGTGCCCACCAAATGTGCCTGAAAGGACCGTTTCTCTGACGCCTAAATCGTGCCATCTGATTCAGAGCCGGGACAACCTGATCATCTATCATTCTTAGATAGCGCTCCCCATTCACTGTCTGTTCAAAGAAGAAGGGTCCAAGAAGACTTCCATTTCCAAGAAGGCCGATCCAAACTGTCACATCTAAATTTGCTATGCGAGTGTGTGTGTGTGTGTATGTGCGAGTGTGTGCGTGTGTTTGTGTGACTTATTGAGTGTGACTCTGTGTGTGTTTTGATATGTGTGACATGATTAATTTTGGTAGGGATGTTATTTGGATCTGCAAAGACCGAATTAATACCGAAATCCCAATTGTTTTATTCAAACATCACATAAGCATTATTTGGCGCAAGTCGATTTTTGCACTCTCGCAAACAATGCCTCCTATTTATCCAAGCGTGAACACATGCCACCCAAAATGGTACCAAACGATTTGGGATGAAACACTCTTTCATATGGTGTATAATAATTTACTTTTCATAAATGATTCTTAAAATTATTAGCATTTTTCTAGGTGTAAAGTTTTTTTTGACTCACACTGTATACATTGCAAACATTCAATTTACAAATGCTTCTTCCATTCGCCTTCCCTTCTATCACTTTTATTTAATTCCTTTTCTTTTGTCTCCTTCTTCAAATTTCCACCCTCTATTTCACCAGTTATCAGTATCTCTCCCCATTTTACTTCTTAAGTTTGTCATTTGAAAATAATTTCTTGTATATTGTAACTGGTAAATATGTTTTATTTTGCGGCAGGTTCTACAATATGATTGTCTGTTATATATTATTTTGTATATTACTTTTGTATACATTGTTTTTATCCAGAGCCCTCAGGGAAAGCATTTTTTTGTCAACTGAAGAGGCGACCGTGTAAACATATAACTGAAAACGAATAAAAATCAATAAATGAAAAAGCAATATAAGTATATCCATGCAGAACTGGTGCCACAGTATTACATTCCACTGGTGAGTTTCCTAGCTAGCTCATTTGGTCTCTGTGAAATTCTTTATCTTCATCAATTACCACCCCAATGGAAGGTTGTCTATAGCAAGGAATGGCAAGCCGTGGAGAGAGAGAACATTTTTAAGGCCCGGTCACACAGCCCTCCACGGGCGTATCGCGGCCGAATCACGGCCAAAAATTTCTGCCCGTGAAGCAGACGCTGTTGGACGCTTTGAGGTCGCGATAAAGACGCGATACAGCCGTACTTTACCCGTCGTTACACGCGGTAAGAAATTCACACGCGGTTGGCCGCGCGAAAAAGTTTTGGGCTGCCCAAAAATTTAGACCGCGGGTAATCGCGGGCGGAACACGTGATACACGTGGTACACACGCGGTAAAGACGCGGTACAGACGCCGAACGAACGTGCTAGGACATGCTACGGCCGCGGTTAAGACGTGGTTACACGCGGAATTGGACGCGAAATTGGACGCGAAATTTTAGCGGGTAATCGCGGGTGGAGCACGGTCATAGCACGTTTGTTCCGCGTCTGTACCACGTTGTTATCACGTGCATTAGCGTGTGTACCGCGTGTTAGCGTGGTAGGCCGCGGTACCGCCGCGCTTCACCCGCGATAAGGACGCGGAACAGTCGCCGGCGTCTGTTCCGCGGGCATACCACGGGTAAACCGCGGGTAAGCCAATTTTGCACATTTTCCACCACGGGCAAAAAAAAATCGCGAAATTTTACCCGCGATACAGACGCGAAAGGCTGTGTGACCGGGCCTTCACTAAGAAATCAAATAGAAGTAGACTCGAGACTTCTAGAACAAGCTCACGCTTTCTCACACTATTCGTTAATTCTTTCTTCTTTAAAGGGGAAAATGTTTGTAAGTAACTAATATCTTGATATTTTGTGTACCGATGTATACTTTTCTTTAATTTGTATGTACTTCGCTGTTTTTTCTTCTTCAGCCAATCCTATATGTCCAACAAACATTTCGATGTCAAGTGATGAGAACGTGACAACAACCGATGTCATCTGGAGCTATCCTAGCGAAAATCGCATTGACCTTTTCCCTTTGACCTCTAATCCGCTAAACGGGACAACCTTTGACCTTGGTGTGACTGACGTCACCTTATCCCTCACAGATTATCCGGAATACAGGTGTACTTTCATTGTGGAAGTGAAAGGTGATTATTTTTTTAACAATATTTCTTATTACGACACCTCTGTGTGTACATTGTATAAGAAAATATTAACTAACGGGTAGATTATCAATTGCCCCAAAACCACATCAGAAGGTACATGTAGTCTGAGATTTAAACAAAATTCCCCCAAAAATCGCCAAAAACTCTATGCGGTATCAACGAGAATCCAACAACGAACTGGGACAAATATTTGCATGTGATTAACATAATACTCGGTCGAACTCTCTGCTTGATATAGTGTCTTACTATATCTGTCTGTCTCTATTTCCCTCTATCTCGATCTTCTCTCAGATGAGCAACCACCTTGGCTGACATGCCCAGAAAACCTTGATGTGAACAACTCTGCAGTGGCCATCTGGGATGTCCCTATGTCTTTGGATAACTCTGGGAGCGTTCTTCTGAGCTCCAGCCACACACCGGGAAGTTATTTCCCGTTCGATACAACTACCGAGATCACCTATACCGCGGCGGATAGCAGCGGGAACACAATCTCTTGCTCGTTCAATCTGACCGTCGTCCGTAAGCAAAATTATTTGCAGTTTGAGTAAATCGTTACAAGTTGCAGAACACATGCCCACCCACTCACCCACCCACACACACACATCTCCGCCCACCCGCGCACACAAGCTCCTATACATTCGCTCTCCTCCTCGTACACCCACGCGCGCACACGCTCACACACTATCGAATAAAATAATGAATAATTTTGTAAACAAATGAATTTAGGAGAAAGGGAGAACATGATCATATACTATCGTAAAACATATTCCCCATGAAAGTTTTTTCTCACCGTATCGATGCTTGATATAAATAGTGAGAATGGTGGAATTTGTATAAACGACATGAATCTGTGGTAGCGAATACAGAAGGCCTAGCCCCCCCCCCCCCCCCAAAAAAAAAAAAAAAAAAAAAAAAAACTTAAAATGTTTTGCTGCACAAATTAAAGAAATGTATTAGTTCTGGAATTTGTAAATGTTTTTAGGCTATATCAGCTAATCATAAGTTGGAATCTTCGTTGTACTTCTTGCTGCAGGAGATGGGTCGCCGGAGATCACGAACTGCCCCTCCGACTTGAGTAAGGCGGTACCCCCGGGTGTAAACGACCACGACTGTTACCGAATTATGGACCCAAGAACCCACGGCCACGTCACCATCGGGCGGCGATGTGACTGAATCCAGTAACTACGATAGAACCTCGAGCTTTGGTATTGGTACTACCCGGGTAACCTACACGTTCACAGATCAGACTGGCTCCAGCTCCAAGTGTCGCTTCCTCGTCTCCATAACAAGTAAGGTGTAGACACCATAAAGCTAATGTGGGAATCAGAAGATCAGGGCCGGGTGATATAATTGTAACATATCGGTAGTCCCATTGCTATTTTTGGTAATGGTAATAGTGATAGTGGTAGTGGTAGTAGTTGGTGGTAGCTCGTGGTAATGACAGTGTAAGTTTGCACTGATTGGGATAAATTGACTGGTTATGACACTAAATTGTTGGATATCAATACTGGTCTTGTACACGATTGTATTGGTATTGCTGTTGGCAATGGTATTGGTAATGGTATTTTATGAGTTCTACTATCTTCCCATTATTGCATAGGACCAACTGTTTATGTATTATATCATCTCCCCATTTCAATATAGGAGAACCTGACACAACGGCACCGTATGTTGACAACGACGTAACATGCCCGTCGGATGTCATTCGGAACGCTCCGCCGGGAACGACAGAGATGCAAGTCATCTATGATGAGCCGACATTCAATGATGTCGTCGACGGGAAAGACATCAAGGTCACGACGACGAAAGAATCGGGTTCGGTGTTTAGTGCGGGAACGACCCAGGTTCTATATGTGGGCTTCGGACATGTCTTTTAAAATCATCGAATGCATTATAAGCGTAACGGTCAATGGTAAACACAATAATAAAACATTTTTAATTTTCTTTTCTTTTTATAGCCAGCCACATGCGGTTTTATTAAGATAAATACTTTTTAATGAATCAATCATACAAATACATACCTTTGACTCTGTTGATTAACATACCTTTTATTTGAGTCAATACATTCTGTTATCTCTGTTTTGAGATATTCAAGAGAGCGATAAAATGCGATTAAATGCGTTAGATTTGATAATTCGTCCCTATTTTCACGAAGTGACGGTATAGTGAATGAATCCGCAC
>JAVYIG010013285.1:0-48249 GCA_035222895.1 Strongylocentrotus droebachiensis
CATTAAACTAGTCTGTTACCATATTAAAGTATTATAGACTTTGTTTGTTTAAATGCTTGACAATCCCGATGATTTTTTTTTTTATGGAAAAAAACAAATTAAAAAAAAAAAAATGGGGGAAAAAAAAAAAAAAAAAAAAAAAAAAAAAATGAAGTTAAAAAAAAAAAAAAAAAAAAAATAAATAATAATAATCCGCCCGCCCGCCCCTACTCCAGAAAAGCAATCGAGGAACAACCAAACAATTTTTTTGGGGGGCCTTATCAGAGGTGAAAATGGGGCACTTCTTACACCTAAAAAAAGAGGCATGCACCAGGGATGAAAAGGAAACGGGCATTTGTCGACTATAAAGAGGCGCTCATCAGATTTTGATAGGGGTCGTTTATAAGAAGTGAAAAGGGGCATTTATGAAAAAGGGATAGGGTCTTTATTAGAAAGGAAATTGGGCACATATCATTGTTAAAGACGAAAAGTGGTAATTATGACAAGGAGAAGGGGCACTTATAAGGAAAAAAAGAGCATTTATTAGGAAGGAAAAGGGGGACGTTTTAAAAAAAAGGGGGCATTTACAAGAGATGTAAGAGCACTTATCAGGAGGGGAAGGGGTACTTGGCAAATTAAAACGAGTATCTCTCAGAATTGAATAGGGTCATTGACAAGAGATGAAAAGGGGCATTTATGAGAAGGAAAAAGGGCTCTTCTTTAAATGGGGGCACTTATCATAAGCAAAAGGGGCACTTATTAAAAGAGAAAGGGGGCACATGTGAAAATATAAGGTGCTCTTATCCAAGTTAAAAAGGGGTAGTTATTAAAAGGGGAAGGGGCAATTTTTACAAAGGAAAAGGGGCACTTGTCAAAGCAAAAGGGGAACCTCTCAGATTTGAATAGGGCAATTATCAGAGGTGAAGGGGGCGCTTGTCAAAAGTGAAAAGGGGCGCTTCTCGTATCTTAAAAGGGGAACTTACTAGAGATTAAAAAGGGCACTTTTGAGAATGGAAAATGGACACTTTTAGGGTACTTGAAAAAGTGGGAGGGCACTGTGCCCCCCTGCCCCCCCCCCCCCCCCCCCCCCCCCCCGGGAGCGCCGCCTCTGGAAAATATATTATGAGAGTGCTGAAGCACTAAGTAGAGATTTGGAATTTATAGTGAAGTCTAGTTGAGACCCTTGTATGTAGTGTGAGTTTGTATTCATGTAATGCCATAATCAATGCAGCTTGTCTAGTATAGTGACTGGGGTTATTTTAATAGGTTATGAAGATCATGACACAATGTACATTATTTTATGATCTTCGGTCTTGTGGCGTAGCTACAGGGGGCATGGATGGCAAAAAAAGGAAAAGAGAATTATGGAAAATAAAAACCTGAAGTTATCTTTTAAAGAGATAAATTGGTATTAAACAAGTTGTATAGCACAGCAGACTCTAAGTACTCTGAGTGGGACCCCATCCAATCTGTCTCGATACTCCTTACCAATTATACCATGCATGCCTGTTATACTATCTAGGCATCTAGGATCCGTGTTCTGTTCAAAACATTGTCACAAATTGGTATTGGCTTTTGCCTATTGGCAGATTGGTCAAAATTCTCAGTGCCAGGGCTGCAAATAAGTCCCTCGGACGCTCCGTGCGAGTCACGGACGATCCGTGCGAGCAGAAAACCTGCATATTATGTCTGACGGACAAACGAAACTGGTAGGACAAACGGCGCGGTCACACCGGCGACGCGGTGCTCTACTGCTAGCCGTACACCGAGCTGAGCGATGAGCTGCTGCGCGGTAGCACTAGCAGTAGTCTGCTAATTTACGGCCAGGACGAACAAATGTGAACAAACATCAGCCATCTCGTCTAAAATGTAGTACATTTGACTTCTCAATAACAAAATTTATACCAGGAATAAAAAATAGACCTCCATACATTATGAAAATGATATTTTTGCAGTGATTTACTGACAAAAACACTGCTCAAATTTCAGTGGTCCGAGTCGATACAACGCACACTTAATGTACGTGCGGCAATGCAAATTTGAGCTGTGAGTAAATTGTCCAAAATGCCATTTTTTTGTCATTTTACCTAAAGAGAAGTTATAGATTGTCTTCAATAGTATCATTTAACACAATTCCATTACAGATTGTGGTTTAAAATGGCATTATTAAGTCACAATGAGCACAAACATACACATTGGTATCTCTCGATCGATGAATCATGTTGGGACATCTCGCCCCAGTCTTTGAGGCTGGAGCAAGATGTCCCATGGGGCGAGTTAGCCCGACTCCGGTTGAAGGGGTCATTCTTGCTTTTCCAATCTAATTGTTGCAGTCAACAGGGGCCAGGGGCGGATCTAAACCAAAAATTTCTGTCTCTTTCGTTCGTTAGCCTCTGATTTGGGTAGGGTCGGCTCCTCTCTTTAGAGACAGAACAGGACCATAGGCGTAAGTGTTCACGTTCGTTGTAACGTTTCTTTACACCAAACTTGGCAAAACTACCGGCCAAATTCCATATTTCACAGGATGCATATTGGGTGCATTATTTTGACAAGGCCTATAGGCTACTGAAATAATCTGTTTAATGGTCCCTTTTTAGGAAATTATGGGTCAAAATCGACATCCATGTTGAAAATCTTGCAGCCGTAGTTTGAACTCTTGCTGCGCATGACGTCATCTAAATCTCATCCCTTCTAGTCTATGCCGAAGGCAAAATGATTATGAAGGAAAAACTGTGCACGTCATTACAAACTCGTAGCTCAGAAAGTTTCGGTCAGGGCGGATCTAACTCCAGGAAGCTCTGACGTAGACACCGAAGGGGTCGGAGCTTCAGTGGCTGCATAGGAAAACAATTCAAACAGCGGGTTGGGCGACATCTCTAAATATGCAAAGGGAGTAATTACAATTTTGACTGACTAGGTTGCTAGACTCCTCTGGGCATCTCGCAGGCCACTTGAAATTATAATATAGAAATGTCTTCGATGGGAGTGATTCTTCGACCTACCCCGGCGATTCTTCAATGCATAGTGTATCGTCGATTCAACATGGCAAAGAGAAAGTAGGCCTCCATGAAATCTTTGATGGGAGTGATTCTTCTTCCTACCTCGGCGATTCTTCCATGTTGTATCGTCGATTCAACATGGCGAAGAGAAAGTATAGGTCTACGCACAAATTCATATTTCCTGCGCCGCTACCACGCATGAACAATTTATATTCTAAGCCCCGGAGGTGCTCAAAATTAATGCTTTTAACATTATTTTCTGTAAAGGTACCATCATGTACTGCTATAACGGGAACAACATCTGGAGCAACTCCTGGAACAACACCTGGAACCACACCTGGAACAACTTTGGGAACCACACCAGGTACTACACCAGGCACAACACCTGAAACGTCACCTGGAACAACTCCGGGAACCACGCCAGCTACTACACCAGGCACAACACCGGGTTAGTTCAAGTTTTGTTGTGGGTATGAGTCACACTATGGTACTTACAAGGATTTGGGTTCTCTGAATATCATGTGGTTATTGCCTCTGAAAGCAGCTTTGAGTATTTGTTACAACTATGGAATATCCGATGCCACGCGGCACTGATAATCGAGTAAACTAATCGCAGAAATTTTGACTATAGGATGTAAAGTTCTTTCATAGTATTGCATATAACATTTTTTTCCCCCTCAGGAACAACACCTGGAACAACGCCTGGTACAACATCCACAACAACCCCTGGAACCACACCTGGAACAACTTTGGGAACCACACCAGGTACTACATCAGGCACAACACCTGAAACGACACCTGGAACAACTCCGGGAACCACGCCAGCTACTACACCAGGCACAACACCGGGTAAGTTCAAGTTTTGTTGTGGGTATGAGTCACACTATGGTACTTACAAGGATTTGGGTTCTCTGAATATCATGTGGTTATTGCCTCTGAAAGCAGCTTTGAGTATTTGTTACAACTATGGAATATCCGATGCCACGCGGCACTGATAATCGAGTAAACTAATCGCAGAAATTTTGACTATAGGATGTAAAGTTCTTTCATAGTATTGCGTATAACATTTTTTTTCCCCTCAGGAACAACACCTGGAACAACGCCTGGTACAACATCCACAACAACCCCTGGAACAACCCCTGGAACCACACCTGGAACAACTTTGGGAACCACACCAGGTACTACACCAGGCACAACACCTGAAACGACACCTGGAACAACTCCAGGAACCATGCCAGCTACTACACCAGGCACAACACCGGGTTAGTTCAAGTTTTGTTGTGGGTATGAGTCACACTATGGTACTTACAAGGACTTGGGTTCTCTGAATATCATGTGGTTATTGCCTCTGAAAGCAGCTTTGAGTATTTGTTACAACTATGGAATATCCGATGCCACGCGGCACTGATAATCGAGTAAACTAATCGCAGAAATTTTGACTATAGGATGTAAAGTTCTTTCATAGTATTGCGTATTACATTTTTTTTTCCCTCAGGAACAACACCTGGAACAACGCCTGGTACAACATCCACAACAACCCCTGGAACCACACCTGGAACAACTTTGGGAACCACACCAGGTACTACACCAGGCACAACACCTGAAACCACACCTGGAACAACTCCGGGAACCACGGCAGCTACTACACCAGGCACAACACCGGGTTAGTTCAAGTTTTGTTGTGGGTATGAGTCACACTATGGTACTTACAAGGATTTGGGTTCTCTGAATATCATGTGGTTATTGCCTCTGAAAGCAGCTTTGAGTATTTGTTACAACTATGGAATATCCGATGCCACGCGGCACTGATAATCGAGTAAACTAATCGCAGAAATTTTGACTATAGGATGTAAAGTTCTTTCATAGTATTGCATATAACATTTTTTTCCCCCTCAGGAACAACACCTGGAACAACGCCTGGTACAACATCCACAACAACCCCTGGAACCACACCTGGAACAACTTTGGGAACCACACCAGGTACTACATCAGGCACAACACCTGAAACGACACCTGGAACAACTCCGGGAACCACGCCAGCTACTACACCAGGCACAACACCGGGTAAGTTCAAGTTTTGTTGTGGGTATGAGTCACACTATGGTACTTACAAGGATTTGGGTTCTCTGAATATCATGTGGTTATTGCCTCTGAAAGCAGCTTTGAGTATTTGTTACAACTATGGAATATCCGATGCCACGCGGCACTGATAATCGAGTAAACTAATCGCAGAAATTTTGACTATAGGATGTAAAGTTCTTTCATAGTATTGCGTATAACATTTTTTTTCCCCTCAGGAACAACACCTGGAACAACGCCTGGTACAACATCCACAACAACCCCTGGAACAACCCCTGGAACCACACCTGGAACAACTTTGGGAACCACACCAGGTACTACACCAGGCACAACACCTGAAACGACACCTGGAACAACTCCAGGAACCATGCCAGCTACTACACCAGGCACAACACCGGGTTAGTTCAAGTTTTGTTGTGGGTATGAGTCACACTATGGTACTTACAAGGACTTGGGTTCTCTGAATATCATGTGGTTATTGCCTCTGAAAGCAGCTTTGAGTATTTGTTACAACTATGGAATATCCGATGCCACGCGGCACTGATAATCGAGTAAACTAATCGCAGAAATTTTGACTATAGGATGTAAAGTTCTTTCATAGTATTGCGTATTACATTTTTTTTTCCCTCAGGAACAACACCTGGAACAACGCCTGGTACAACATCCACAACAACCCCTGGAACCACACCTGGAACAACTTTGGGAACCACACCAGGTACTACACCAGGCACAACACCTGAAACCACACCTGGAACAACTCCGGGAACCACGGCAGCTACTACACCAGGCACAACACCGGGTTAGTTCAAGTTTTGTTGTGGGTATGAGTCACACTATGGTACTTACAAGGATTTGGGTTCTCTGAATATCATGTGGTTATTGCCTCTGAAAGCAGCTTTGAGTATTTGTTACAACTATGGAATATCCGATGCCACGCGGCACTGATAATCGAGTAAACTAATCGCAGAAATTTTGACTATAGGATGTAAAGTTCTTTCATAGTATTGCGTATTACATTTTTTTCCCCCTCAGGAACAACACCTGGAACAACGCCTGGTACAACATCCACAACAACCCCTGGAACAAACCCTGGAACAACCCCTGGAACCACACCTGGAACAACTTTGGCAACCACACCAGGTACTACACCAGGCACAACACCTGAAACGACATCTGGAACAACTCCGGGAACCACGACAGCTACTACACCTGGCACAACACCGGGTTAGTTCAAGTTTTGTTGTGGTTATGAGTAACACTATGGTACTAACAAGGATTTGGGTTCTCTGAATATCATGTGGTTATTGCTTCTGAAAGCAGCTTTGAGAATTTGTTACAACTATGGAATATCTGATGCCATGGGCACTGATAATCGAGTAAACTAATCGCAGAAATTTTGACTATAGGATGTAAAGTTCTTTCATAGTATTGCGTATAACATTTGTTTTCCCCTCAGGTATAACACCTGGAACAACGCCTGGTACAACATCCACAACAACCCCTGGAACAACCCCTGGAACCACACCTGGAACAACTTTGGGAACCACACCAGGTACTACACCAGGCACAACACCTGAAACCACACCTGGAACAACTCCGGGAACCACGCCAGCTACTACACCAGGCACAACACCGGGTTAGTTCAAGTTTTGTTGTGGGTATGAGTCACACTATGGTACTTACAAGGACTTGGGTTCTCTGAATATCATGTCGTTATTGCCTCTGAAAGCAGCTTTGAGTATTTGTTACAACTATGGAATATCCGATGCCACGCGGCACTGATAATCGAGTAAACTAATCGCAGAAATTTTGACTATAGGATGTAAAGTTCTTTCATAGTATTGCGTATTACATTTTTTTTTCCCTCAGGAACAACACCTGGAACAACGCCTGGTACAACATCCACAACAACCCCTGGAACCACACCTGGAACAACTTTAGGAACCACACCAGGTACTACACCAGGCACAACACCTGAAACCACACCTGGAACAACTCCGGGAACCACGGCAGCTACTACACCAGGCACAACACCGGGTTAGTTCAAGTTTTGTTGTGGGTATGAGTCACACTATGGTACTTACAAGGATTTGGGTTCCCTGAATATCATGTGGTTATTGCCTCTGAAAGCAGCTTTGAGTATTTGTTACAACTATGGAATATCCGATGCCACGCGGCACTGATAATCGAGTAAACTAATCGCAGAAATTTTGACTATAGGATGTAAAGTTCTTTCATAGTATTGCGTATTACATTTTTTTCCCCCTCAGGAACAACACCTGGAACAACGCCTGGTACAACATCCACAACAACCCCTGGAACAAACCCTGGAACAACCCCTGGAACCACACCTGGAACAACTTTGGCAACCACACCAGGTACTACACCAGGCACAACACCTGAAACGACATCTGGAACAACTCCGGGAACCACGACAGCTACTACACCTGGCACAACACCGGGTTAGTTCAAGTTTTGTTGTGGGTATGAGTAACACTATGGTACTAACAAGGATTTGGGTTCTCTGAATATCATGTGGTTATTGCTTCTGAAAGCAGCTTTGAGAATTTGTTACAACTATGGAATATCCGATGCCATGGGCACTGATAATCGAGTAAACTAATCGCAGAAATTTTGACTATAGGATGTAAAGTTCTTTCATAGTATTGCGTATAACATTTGTTTTCCCCTCAGGTATAACACCTGGAACAACGCCTGGTACAACATCCACAACAACCCCTGGAACAACCCCTGGAACCACACCTGGAACAACTTTGGGAACCACACCAGGTACTACACCAGGCACAACACCTGAAACCACACCTGGAACAACTCCGGGAACCACGCCAGCTACTACACCAGGCACAACACCGGGTTAGTTCAAGTTTTGTTGTGGGTTTGAGTCACACTATGGTACGTACAAGGATTTTGGGTTATCTGAATATCATGTGGTTATTGCCTCTGAAAGCAGCTTTGAGTATTTGTTACAACTATGGAATATCCGATGCCACGCGGCACTGATAATCGAGTAAACTAATCGCAGAAATTTTGACTATAGGATGTAAAGTTCTTTCATAGTATTGCGTATTACATTTTTTTTCCCCTCAGGAACAACACCTGGAACAACGCCTGGTACAACATCCACAACAACCCCTGGAACCACACCTGGAACAACTTTGGGAACCACACCAGGTACTACACCAGGCACAACACCTGAAACCACACCTGGAACAACTCCGGGAACCACGGCAGCTACTACACCAGGCACAACACCGGGTTAGTTCAAGTTTTGTTGTGGGTATGAGTCACACTATGGTACTTACAAGGATTTGGGTTCTCTGAATATCATGTGGTTATTGCCTCTGAAAGCAGCTTTGAGTATTTGTTACAACTATGGAATATCCGATGCCACGCGGCACTGATAATCGAGTAAACTAATCGCAGAAATTTTGACTATAGGATGTAAAGTTCTTTCATAGTATTGCGTATTACATTTTTTTCCCCCTCAGGAACAACACCTGGAACAACGCCTGGTACAATATCCACAACAACCCCTGGAACAACCCCTGGAACAACCCCTGGAACCACACCTGGAACAACTTTGGGAACCACACCAGGTACTACACCAGGCACAACACCTGAAACGACACCTGGAACAACTCCGGGAACCACGCCAGCTACTACACCAGGCACCACACCGGGTTAGTTCAAGTTTTGTTGTGGGTATGAGTCACACTATGGTACTCACAAGGACTTGGGTTCTCTGAATATCATGTGGTTATTGCCTCTGAAATCAGCTTTGAGTATTTGTTACAACTATGGAATATCCGATGCCACGCGGCACTGATAATCGAGTAAACTAATCGAAAATTTTTGACTATACGATGTAAAGTTCTTTCATAGTATTGCGTATTACATTTTTTTTCCCCTCAGGAACAACACCTGGAACAACGCCTGGTACAACATCCACAACAACCCCTGGAACAACCCCTGGAACCACACCTGGAACAACTTTGGGAACCACACCAGGTACTACACCAGGCACAACACCTGAAACCACACCTGGAACAACTCCGGGAACCACGCCAGCTACTACACCAGGCACAACACCGGGTTAGTTCAAGTTTTGTTGTGGGTTTGAGTCACACTATGGTACGTACAAGGACTTGGGTTCTCTGAATATCATGTGGTTATTGCCTCTGAAAGCAGCTTTGAGTATTTGTTACAACTATGGAATATCCGATGCCACGCGGCACTGATAATCGAGTAAACTAATCGCAGAAATTTTGACTATAGGATGTAAAGTTCTTTCATAGTATTGCGTATAACATTTTTTTTCCCCTCAGGAACAACACCTGGAACAACGCCTGGTACAACATCCACAACAACCCCTGGAACAACCCCTGGAACCACACCTGGAACAACTTTGGGAACCACACCAGGTACTACACCAGGCACAACATCTGAAACGACACCTGGAACAACTCCAGGAACCATGCCAGCTACTACACCAGGCACAACACCGGGTTAGTTCAAGTTTTGTTGTGGGTATGAGTCACACTATGGTACTTACAAGGACTTGGGTTCTCTGAATATCATGTCGTTATTGCCTCTGAAAGCAGCTTTGAGTATTTGTTACAACTATGGAATATCCGATGCCACGCGGCACTGATAATCGAGTAAACTAATCGCAGAAATTTTGACTATAGGATGTAAAGTTCTTTCATAGTATTGCGTATTACATTTTTTTTCCCCTCAGGAACAACACCTGGAACAACGCCTGGTACAACATCCACAACAACCCCTGGAACCACACCTGGAACAACTTTGGGAACCACACCAGGTACTACACCAGGCACAACACCTGAAACCACACCTGGAACAACTCCGGGAACCACGGCAGCTACTACACCAGGCACAACACCGGGTTAGTTCAAGTTTTGTTGTGGGTATGAGTCACACTATGGTACTTACAAGGATTTGGGTTCTCTGAATATCATGTGGTTATTGCCTCTGAAAGCAGCTTTGAGTATTTGTTACAACTATGGAATATCCGATGCCACGCGGCACTGATAATCGAGTAAACTAATCGCAGAAATTTTGACTATAGGATGTAAAGTTCTTTCATAGTATTGCGTATTACATTTTTTTCCCCCTCAGGAACAACACCTGGAACAACGCCTGGTACAACATCCACAACAACCCCTGGAACAAACCCTGGAACAACCCCTGGAACCACACCTGGAACAACTTTGGGAACCACACCAGGTACTACACCAGGCACAACACCTGAAACCACACCTGGAACAACTCCGGGAACCACGGCAGCTACTACACCAGGCACAACACCGGGTTAGTTCAAGTTTTGTTGTGGATATGAGTCACACTATGGTACTTACAAGGATTTGGGTTCTCTGAATATCATGTGGTTATTGCCTCTGAAAGCAGCTTTGAGTATTTGTTACAACTATGGAATATCCGATGCCACGCGGCACTGATAATCGAGTAAACTAATCGCAGAAATTTTGACTATAGGATGTAAAGTTCTTTCATAGTATTGCGTATTACATTTTTTTCCCCCTCAGGAACAACACCTGGAACAACGCCTGGTACAACATCCACAACAACCCCTGGAACAAACCCTGGAACAACCCCTGGAACCACACCTGGAACAACTTTGGCAACCACACCAGGTACTACACCAGGCACAACACCTGAAACGACATCTGGAACAACTCCGGGAACCACGACAGCTACTACACCTGGCACAACACCGGGTTAGTTCAAGTTTTGTTGTGGGTATGAGTAACACTATGGTACTAACAAGGATTTGGGTTCTCTGAATATCATGTGGTTATTGCTTCTGAAAGCAGCTTTGAGAATTTGTTACAACTATGGAATATCCGATGCCATGGGCACTGATAATCGAGTAAACTAATCGCAGAAATTTTGACTATAGGATGTAAAGTTCTTTCATAGTATTGCGTATAACATTTGTTTTCCCCTCAGGTATAACACCTGGAACAACGCCTGGTACAACATCCACAACAACCCCTGGAACAACCCCTGGAACCACACCTGGAACAACTTTGGGAACCACACCAGGTACTACACCAGGCACAACACCTGAAACCACACCTGGAACAACTCCGGGAACCACGCCAGCTACTACACCAGGCACAACACCGGGTTAGTTCAAGTTTTGTTGTGGGTTTGAGTCACACTATGGTACGTACAAGGATTTTGGGTTCTCTGAATATCATGTGGTTATTGCCTCTGAAAGCAGCTTTGAGTATTTGTTACAACTATGGAATATCCGATGCCACGCGGCACTGATAATCGAGTAAACTAATCGCAGAAATTTTGACTATAGGATGTAAAGTTCTTTCATAGTATTGCGTATTACATTTTTTTCCCCCTCAGGAACAACACCTGGAACAACGCCTGGTACAACATCCACAACAACCCCTGGAACAACCCCTGGAACAACCCCTGGAACCACACCTGGAACAACTTTGGGAACCACACCAGGTACTACACCAGGCACAACACCTGAAACGACACCTGGAACAACTCCGGGAACCACGCCAGCTACTACACCAGGCACCACACCGGGTTAGTTCAAGTTTTGTTGTGGGTATGAGTCACACTATGATACTCACAAGGACTTGGGTTCTCTGAATATCATGTGGTTATTGCCTCTGAAATCAGCTTTGAGTATTTGTTACAACTATGGAATATCCGATGCCACGCGGCACTGATAATCGAGTAAACTAATCGAAAATTTTTGACTATACGATGTAAAGTTCTTTCATAGTATTGCGTATTACATTTTTTTTCCCCTCAGGAACAACACCTGGAACAACGCCTGGTACAACATCCACAACAACCCCTGGAACAACCCCTGGAACCACACCTGGAACAACTTTGGGAACCACACCAGGTACTACACCAGGCACAACACCTGAAACCACACCTGGAACAACTCCGGGAACCACGGCAGCTACTACACCAGGCACAACACCGGGTTAGTTCAAGTTTTGTTGTGGGTATGAGTCACACTATGGTACTTACAAGGATTTGGGTTCTCTGAATATCATGTGGTTATTGCCTCTGAAAGCAGCTTTGAGTATTTGTTACAACTATGGAATATCCGATGCCACGCGGCACTGATAATCGAGTAAACTAATCGCAGAAATTTTGACTATAGGATGTAAAGTTCTTTCATAGTATTGCGTATTACATTTTTTTCCCCCTCAGGAACAACACCTGGAACAACGCCTGGTACAACATCCACAACAACCCCTGGAACAAACCCTGGAACAACCCCTGGAACCACACCTGGAACAACTTTGGCAACCACACCAGGTACTACACCAGGCACAACACCTGAAACGACATCTGGAACAACTCCGGGAACCACGACAGCTACTACACCTGGCACAACACCGGGTTAGTTCAAGTTTTGTTGTGGGTATGAGTAACACTATGGTACTAACAAGGATTTGGGTTCTCTGAATATCATGTGGTTATTGCTTCTGAAAGCAGCTTTGAGAATTTGTTACAACTATGGAATATCCGATGCCATGGGCACTGATAATCGAGTAAACTAATCGCAGAAATTTTGACTATAGGATGTAAAGTTCTTTCATAGTATTGCGTATAACATTTGTTTTCCCCTCAGGTATAACACCTGGAACAACGCCTGGTACAACATCCACAACAACCCCTGGAACAACCCCTGGAACCACACCTGGAACAACTTTGGGAACCACACCAGGTACTACACCAGGCACAACACCTGAAACCACACCTGGAACAACTCCGGGAACCACGCCAGCTACTACACCAGGCACAACACCGGGTTAGTTCAAGTTTTGTTGTGGGTTTGAGTCACACTATGGTACGTACAAGGATTTTGGGTTCTCTGAATATCATGTGGTTATTGCCTCTGAAAGCAGCTTTGAGTATTTGTTACAACTATGGAATATCCGATGCCACGCGGCACTGATAATCGAGTAAACTAATCGCAGAAATTTTGACTATAGGATGTAAAGTTCTTTCATAGTATTGCGTATTACATTTTTTTCCCCCTCAGGAACAACACCTGGAACAACGCCTGGTACAACATCCACAACAACCCCTGGAACAACCCCTGGAACCACACCTGGAACAACTTTGGGAACCACACCAGGTACTACACCAGGCACAACACCTGAAACGACACCTGGAACAACTCCGGGAACCACGCCAGCTACTACACCAGGCACCACACCGGGTTAGTTCAAGTTTTGTTGTGGGTATGAGTCACACTATGGTACTCACAAGGACTTGGGTTCTCTGAATATCATGTGGTTATTGCCTCTGAAATCAGCTTTGAGTATTTGTTACAACTATGGAATATCCGATGCCACGCGGCACTGATAATCGAGTAAACTAATCGAAAATTTTTGACTATACGATGTAAAGTTCTTTCATAGTATTGCGTATTACATTTTTTTTCCCCTCAGGAACAACACCTGGAACAACGCCTGGTACAACATCCACAACAACCCCTGGAACAACCCCTGGAACCACACCTGGAACAACTTTGGGAACCACACCAGGTACTACACCAGGCACAACACCTGAAACCACACCTGGAACAACTCCGGGAACCACGGCAGCTACTACACCAGGCACAACACCGGGTTAGTTCAAGTTTTGTTGTGGGTATGAGTCACACTATGGTACTTACAAGGATTTGGGTTCTCTGAATATCATGTGGTTATTGCCTCTGAAAGCAGCTTTGAGTATTTGTTACAACTATGGAATATCCGATGCCACGCGGCACTGATAATCGAGTAAACTAATCGCAGAAATTTTGACTATAGGATGTAAAGTTCTTTCATAGTATTGCGTATTACATTTTTTTCCCCCTCAGGAACAACACCTGGAACAACGCCTGGTACAACATCCACAACAACCCCTGGAACAACCCCTGGAACAACCCCTGGAACCACACCTGGAACAACTTTGGGAACCACACCAGGTACTACACCAGGCACAACACCTGAAACGACACCTGGAACAACTCCGGGAACCACGCCAGCTACTACACCAGGCACCACACCGGGTTAGTTCAAGTTTTGTTGTGGGTATGAGTCACACTATGGTACTCACAAGGACTTGGGTTCTCTGAATATCATGTGGTTATTGCCTCTGAAATCAGCTTTGAGTATTTGTTACAACTATGGAATATCCGATGCCACGCGGCACTGATAATCGAGTAAACTAATCGAAAATTTTTGACTATACGATGTAAAGTTCTTTCATAGTATTGCGTATTACATTTTTTTTCCCCTCAGGAACAACACCTGGAACAACGCCTGGTACAACATCCACAACAACCCCTGGAACAACCCCTGGAACCACACCTGGAACAACTTTGGCAACCACACCAGGTACTACACCAGGCACAACACCTGAAACGACATCTGGAACAACTCCGGGAACCACGACAGCTACTACACCTGGCACAACACCGGGTTAGTTCAAGTTTTGTTGTGGGTATGAGTAACACTATGGTACTAACAAGGATTTGGGTTCTCTGAATATCATGTGGTTATTGCTTCTGAAAGCAGCTTTGAGAATTTGTTACAACTATGGAATATCCGATGCCATGGGCACTGATAATCGAGTAAACTAATCGCAGAAATTTTGACTATAGGATGTAAAGTTCTTTCATAGTATTGCGTATAACATTTGTTTTCCCCTCAGGTATAACACCTGGAACAACGCCTGGTACAACATCCACAACAACCCCTGGAACAACCCCTGGAACCACACCTGGAACAACTTTGGGAACCACACCAGGTACTACACCAGGCACAACACCTGAAACCACACCTGGAACAACTCCGGGAACCACGCCAGGTACTACACCAGGCACAACACCGGGTTAGTTCAAGTTTTGTTGTGGGTTTGAGTCACACTATGGTACGTACAAGGATTTTGGGTTATCTGAATATCATGTGGTTATTGCCTCTGAAAGCAGCTTTGAGTATTTGTTACAACTATGGAATATCCGATGCCACGCAGCACTGATAATCGAGTAAACTAATCGCAGAAATTTTGACTATAGGATGTAAAGTTCTTTCATAGTATTGCGTATTACATTTTTTTTCCCCTCAGGAACAACACCTGGAACAACGCCTGGTACAACATCCACAACAACCCCTGGAACCACACCTGGAACAACTTTGGGAACCACACCAGGTACTACACCAGGCACAACACCTGAAACCACACCTGGAACAACTCCGGGAACCACGGCAGCTACTACACCAGGCACAACACCGGGTTAGTTCAAGTTTTGTTGTGGGTATGAGTCACACTATGGTACTTACAAGGATTTGGGTTCTCTAACAGAGATGCCAACCGTTACGGCTTCGCCGTATTTGTTACGGTTTTAATGCTCTTGTTACGGCGTTACGGTAAACAATCAAAAGGTTACGGGGAAACGATAAATAAAAGTACATTATAGCGAATGCCGCCTTATCACATAGCCTCCGTACACAGGGCTGCATGTCGCACGCATCTACTCATAAGTTCACTGAATTTGACTACACTGGATAGACACTTTCGCGCACATGGTCCGTCCGCCGCCATCTTGTTAAATTCCGAAACGACACGGCCACCGTCATTACTGTTTTGATACTAGTATACTACGTGCAGTCGTGCATTTTTTGGGGGAGCATGGTGGTGGATGATCGTGCGCGCGGCGCCCGCAATACCCATTCAAAGTATAGTAGCGAAGACTTCGGTGATTCAGCGGGCGCATTGCAGTGCGGTATACGGTGTGTTGTTGTTCATGAACGCCGGGCCTAGCGGCCTGGGCTGGTGTGTCTGTGGTACTGGTTAGTGTATGCGTGCGTGTGTAGGATACGAGTTCTGCCGTTTGACTGTGAATTTGAATTTGCCGTTCGACGCTTGAACGAGGTGTTTTCTTCCTGAATATTATCATGGATTCACTCAAAAGAGCGAGTACCCAAGGAGGAGATCCTTTGACTGCAAACAGATTAAAAAAAAACGTTTTTATGCACATCTTTATTTTGGACTTAAAAATGGTAGGTTCGAAATGCAGTAAGAGTGATTGGGTGTTTGTGTACGTTTTCCGCGAAAATTATGCTGCAGTGTCTTGCGTTACGGATTTGTTACGGACAAATGTGGTAAATGTTACTGACAGCCATCCTATAGGGTTGGCATCTCTGTGAATATCATGTGGTTATTGCCTCTGAAAGCAGCTTTGAGTATTTGTTACAACTATGGAATATCCGATGCCACGCGGCACTGATAATCGAGTAAACTAATCGCAGAAATTTTGACTATAGGATGTAAAGTTCTTTCATAGTATTGCGTATTACATTTTTTTCCCCCTCAGGAACAACACCTGGAACAACGCCTGGTACAACATCCACAACAACCCCTGGAACAACCCCTGGAACAACCCCTGGAACCACACCTGGAACAACTTTGGGAACCACACCAGGTACTACACCAGGCACAACACCTGAAACGACACCTGGAACAACTCCGGGAACCACGCCAGCTACTACACCAGGCACAACACCGGGTTAGTTCAAGTTTTATTGTGGGTATGAGTAACACTATGGTACTAACAAGGATTTTGGGTTATCTGAATATCATGTGGTTTTGCTTCTGTAAGCAGCTTTGAGTTTTTGTTACAACTTATATATATAGAATTTCCGATGCCACACGGCAACTGATAATCAAGTATACTAAGCACAGACATTTTACTATAGTTGTATAGCTCTTTGATAGTATTGCGGTTAACATTTTTTTCCCTCTCAGGAACAACACCTGGAACAACTCCAGGAACCACACCAGGTACTACACCAGGCACAACACCTGTAACAACGCCAGCTACAACACCTGGAACAACTCCGGTTACCACACCAGGTACTACACCAGGCACAACACCTGGAACAACACCTGTAACAACGCCAGCTACAACACCTGGAACAACACCTGTAACAACACCTGGAACAACACCTGGAACAACTCCGGGAACCACACCAGGTACTACACCAGTCACAACATCGGGTTAGTTTAAGTTTTGTTGTGGGTATAAAGCTAGACACACTATCGTTTTTACAACGATTTGGGGTTCCTGAATGTCTTGTGGTTTTGCTTCTGTAAGCAGCTTTGAGTATTTGTTACAACTAATATATATAAAATTTCTGATGCCACACAGCAACTGATAATCTAGTATACTAAGCAAAGACATTTTACCTTAGGTGTATAGCTCTTTGATAGTATTGCGGTTAACATTTTTTTCCCTCTCAGGAACAACACCTGGAACGACTCCAGAAAACACACTAGGTACTACACCAGGCACAACACCTGGAACAACACCTGTAATAACGCCAGCTACAACACCTGGAACAACACCTGTAACAACACCTGGAACAACACCTGGAACAACTCCGGGAACCACACCAGGTACTACACCAGGCACAACACCTGGAACAACACCTGTAACAACGCCAGCTACAACACCTGGAACAACACCTGAAACAACACCTGGAACAACTCCGGGAACCACACAAGGTACTACACCAGGCACAACATCGGGTAAGTTCAAGTTTTGTTGTTGGTATAAAGCTAGACACACTGGTTCTTACAAACATTTAGGGTCTGATTCACTGAATGTCATGTGGTCATTGCTTCTGTAAGCAGATTTGAGTATTTGTTACAACTTATATATATTATTTTTTGATGCCACACGGCAACTGATAATCTAGTAAACTAAGCGCAGACATTTTACCTCAGGTGTATAGCTCTTTGATAGTATTGCGGTTAACATTTTTTCCCCACTCAGGAACAACACCTGGAACGACTCCAGGAACCACACCAGGTACTACACCTGGAACAACACCTGAAACAACACCTGGAACAACTATGGGAACCACACAAGGTACTACACCAGGCACAACATCGGGTAAGTTCAAGTTTTGTTGTTGGTATAAAGCTAGACACACTGGTTCTTACAAACATTTAGGGTCTCTGAATGTCATGTGGTCATTGCTTCTGTAAGCAGCTTTGAGTATTTGTTACAACTTATATATATTATTTTTTGATGCCACACAGCAACTGATAATCTAGTAAACTAAGCGCAGACATTTTACCTCAGGTGTATAGCTCTTTGATAGTATTGCGGTTAACATTTTTTTCCCTCTCAGGAACAACACCTGGAACAACTCCGGGAACCACACCAGGTACTACACCAGGCACAACACCTGTAACAACGCCAGCTACAACACCTGGAACAACTCCGGGTACCACACTAGGTACTACACCAGGCACAACACCTGGAACAACACCTGTAATAACGCCAGCTACAACACCTGGAACAACACCTGTAACAACACCTGGAACAACACCTGGAACAACTCCGGGAACCACACCAGGTACTACACCAGGCACAACATCGGGTTAGTTTAAGTTTTGTTGTGGGTATTAAGCTAGACACACTATCGTTTTTACAACGATTTAGGGTCCCTGAATGTCTTGTGGTTTTGCTTCTGTAAGCAGCTTTGAGTATTTGTTACAACTAATATATATAAAATTTCTGATGCCACACAGCAACTAATAATCTAGTAAACTAAGCGCAGACATTTTACCTTAGGTGTATAGCTCTTTGATAGTATTGCGGTTAACATTTTTTTCCCTCTCAGGAACAACACCTGGAACGACTCCAGGAACCACACTAGGTACTACACCAGGCACAACACCTGGAACAACACCTGTAATAACGCCAGCTACAACACCTGGAACAACACCTGTTACAACACCTGGAACAACACCTGGAACAACTCCGGGAACCACACCAGGTACTACACCAGGCACAACATCGGGTTAGTTCAAGTTTTGTTGTGGGTATAAAGCTAGACACACTCTGGTTTTTACAAAGATTTAGGGTCTCTGAATGTCATTGCTTCTGTAAGCAGCTTTGAGTATTTGTTACAACTTATATTTATAAAATTTCCGATGCCACACGGCAACTGATAATCTAGTAAACTAAGCGCAGACATTTTACCTTAAGTGTATAGCTTTTTGATTGTATTGCGGTTAACATTTTTTTCCCTCTCAGGAACAACATCTGGA
Source organism: Strongylocentrotus droebachiensis (assembly GCA_035222895.1). Lineage (NCBI taxonomy): Eukaryota > Metazoa > Echinodermata > Echinoidea > Camarodonta > Strongylocentrotidae > Strongylocentrotus > Strongylocentrotus droebachiensis. The sequence goes on from JAVYIG010013285.1 coordinate 19,227, forward strand.
ACGACTCCAGGAACCACACCAGGTACTACACCAGGCACAACACCTGGAACAACACCTGTAACAACGCCAGCTACAACACCTGGAACAACACCTGAAACAACACCTGGAACAACTCCGGGAACCACACAAGGTACTACACCAGGCACAACATCGGGTAAGTTCAAGTTTTGTTGTTGGTATAAAGCTAGACACACTGGTTCTTACAAACATTTAGGGTCTCTGAATGTCATGTGGTCATTGCTTCTGTAAGCAGCTTTGAGTATTTGTTACAACTTATATATATTATTTTTTGATGCCACACGGCAACTGATAATCTAGTAAACTAAGCGCAGACATTTTACCTCAGGTGTATAGCTCTTTGATAGTATTGCGGTTATCATTTTTTTCCCTCTCAGGAACAACACCTGGAACAACTCCGGGAACCACACCAGGTACTACACCAGGCACAACACCTGTAACAACGCCAGCTACAACACCTGGAACAACACCTGAAACAACACCTGGAACAACTCCGGGAACCACACAAGGTACTACACCAGGCACAACATCGGGTAAGTTCAAGTTTTGTTGTTGGTATAAAGCTAGACACACTGGTTCTTACAAACATTTAGGGTCTCTGAATGTCATGTGGTCATTGCTTCTGTAAGCAGCTTTGAGTATTTGTTACAACTTATATATATTATTTTTTGATGCCACACGGCAACTGATAATCTAGTAAACTAAGCGCAGACATTTTACCTCAGGTGTATAGCTCTTTGATAGTATTGCGGTTATCATTTTTTTCCCTCTCAGGAACAACACCTGGAACAACTCCGGGAACCACACCAGGTACTACACCAGGCACAACACCTGTAACAACGCCAGCTACAACACCTGGAACAACTCCGGGTACCACACTAGGTACTACACCAGGCACAACACCTGGAACAACACCTGTAATAACGCCAGCAACAACACCTGGAACAACACCTGTAACAACACCTGGAACAACACCTGGAACAACTCCGGGAACCACACCAGGTACTACACCAGGCACAACATCGGGTTAGTTTAAGTTTTGTTGTGGGTATAAAGCTAGACACACTATCGTTTTTACAACGATTTGGGGTCCCTGAATGTCTTGTGGTTTTGCTTCTGTAAGCAGCTTTGAGTATTTGTTACAACTAATATATATAAAATTTCTGATGCCACACAGCAACTAATAATCTAGTAAACTAAGCGCAGACATTTTACCTTAGGTGTATAGCTCTTTGATAGTATTGCGGTTAACATTTTTTTCCCTCTCAGGAACAACACCTGGAACGACTCCAGGAACCACACTAGGTACTACATCAGGCACAACACCTGGAACAACACCTGTAATAACGCCAGCTACAACACCTGGAACAACACCTGTAACAACACCTGGAACAACACCTGGAACAACTCCGGGAACCACACCAGGTACTACACCAGGCACAACATCGGGTTAGTTCAAGTTTTGTTGTGGGTATAAAGCTAGACACACTCTGGTTTTTACAAAGATTTACGGTCTCTGAATGTCATTGCTTCTGTAAGCAGCTTTGAGTATTTGTTACAACTTATATTTATAAAATTTCCGATGCCACACGGCAACTGATAATCTAGTAAACTAAGCGCAGACATTTTACCTTAGGTGTATAGCTTTTTGATTGTATTGCGGTTAACATTTTTTTCCCTCTCAGGAACAACATCTAGAACGACTCCAGGAACCACACCAGGTACTACACCAGGCACAACACCTGGAACAACACCTGTAACAACGCCAGCTACAACACCTGGAACAACACCTGAAACAACACCTGGAACAACTCCGGGAACCACACAAGGTACTACACCAGGCACAACATCGGGTAAGTTCAAGTTTTGTTGTTGGTATAAAGCTAGACACACTGGTTCTTACAAACATTTAGGGTCTGATTCACTGAATGTCATGTGGTCATTGCTTCTGTAAGCAGATTTGAGTATTTGTTACAACTTATATATATTATTTTTTGATGCCACACGGCAACTGATAATCTAGTAAACTAAGCGCAGACATTTTACCTCAGGTGTATAGCTCTTTGATAGTATTGCGGTTAACATTTTTTCCCCACTCAGGAACAACACCTGCAACGACTCCAGGAACCACACCAGGTACTACACCAGGCACAACACCTGGAACAACACCTGTAACAACGCCAGCTACAACACCTGGAACAACACCTGGAACAACACCTGAAACAACACCTGGAACAACTCCGGGAACCACACAAGGTACTACACCAGGCACAACATCGGGTTAGTTTAAGTTTTGTTGTGGGTATAAAGCTAGACACACTATGGTTTTTACAACGATTTGGGGTCCCTGAATGTCTTGTGGTTTTGCCTCTGTAAGCAGCTTTGAGTATTTGTTACAACTTATATATATATACAATTTCTGATGCCACACAGCAACTGATAATCTAGTAAACTAAGGGCAGACATTTTACTATAGTTGTATAGCAATTTGATAGTATTGCGGTTAACATTTTTTTCCCTCTCAGGAACAACACCTGGAACAACTCCGGGAACCACACCAGGTACTACACCAGGCACAACACCTGTAACAACGCCAGCTACAACACCTGGAACAACTCCGGGAACCACACCAGGTACTACACCAGGCACAACACCTGGAACAACACCTGTAACAATGCCAGCTTCAACACCTGTAACAACACCTGTAACAACACCAGCTACAACACCTGGAACAACACCTGTAACAACACCTGGAACAACACCTGGAACAACTCCTGGAACCACACCAGGTACAACACCAGGCACAACACCTGGAACAACACCTGTAACAACATCTGTAACAACGCCAGCTACAACACCTGGAACAACTCTGGGAACCACACCAGGTACTACACCAGGCACAACACCTGGAACAACTCCAGCTACAACACCTGTAACAACACCTGGAACAACACCTGGAACAACTCCTGTAACAACGCCAGCTACAACACCCGGAACAACTCTGGGAACCACACCAGGTACTACACCAGGTACTACACCAGGCACAACGTCGGGTTAGTTAAAGTTTTGTTGTGGGTATAAAGCTAGACACACTCTGGTTCTTACAAGGATTTGAGGTCTTTGAATGTCATGCGGTTTTCGCCCCTGTAAACAGCTTTGAGTATTTGTTACAACTAATATATGATTTTTCCAATGCCATACGGCAACTGATTATCGAGTTAACTTAGCGCAGAAATTTTGACTATAGGATTCATAGTTCTTTAATAGCACGGGTGGCCAACCCGCAGCTCTCGAGCTCTTCTGGAGCGGCCCACTGTGCTTTGAGTACAGTAATAAAATTAGCTCATGAATTAGAATTAAGGTTAGGTTATGGTTTAAGTTGAAATTAGGGCTTCTGCGCAATTAATTCAGTGACTGGGGTAATAATGCTGTTAACGCCTTGGTCGATTGTGTATTGGGTTAGGGTTTTGGCAACACTTTTGTCTCGGATTAGGTTTAGAATTAAGGTTAGGTTATGGTTTAAGTTGAAATTAGGGCTTCTGCGCAATTAATTCAGTGATTGGGGTAATATTGCTGTTGGCGCCTTGTTTAGTTGGGTGTGGGGTTAGGATCTTGGCTACAGTTGTTAGGTTATTGGTTAGGTTGCAATTAGGGTTTCTGGGCAATTATTATTATGATGATGATGATGACGATGATGATGATGATTATTATCGTTGTCATTAAATCTACTAATCATCATTACTATTATTCATTAATATTATTATTAACTGATTTCTTCCTTTAATTTCAGATGTTGTGATTTCTATTGTCATCACCTTCAATAACACATACCAGAGTGATCTCGCAGACTCATCGTCTTCCGCGTTCATCAATTTGGCCAATGCTCTGTGCAACCGCGTGAGTTTTTTAACACATTTTAACCTCTCAGTTTCAGTTGCAGTTGATTGTTACATATTTCATATAGATTTTAAGTTTAGCAATAATTTCGCAAACCAAATTGAGACAAAAATCAGATAGTGAGTATCTCATATCAATTTGTCTGAATGCATTGATTAAATGTTTGAACTAAAAAGAAGATTGAATTGGAAAAGAAGAGTGAAATATGGAGTGGCCTATGTAGAAAGCCTTGTAGACTTAACTCCGTTTCGTTGACAATCAGCCATGCATGAAGTCTTATGTCTACGGCTGATTGTCAACTAAATGGAGTTAAGTCTGTTGTCAACTCTGTTTGTTGCTACGGCAGGCACCCAGTGAAAACGAATTCGTTTGATAAAATTATGGAAATGCAAGGACTACTTTAAACAAACAGAACTTTGTCATTCCTTGCTCATTTTTCCTGATTGAGGTGTCATATGAAAGGGCAGAAACTCAACTTTCTAGAAATGTGATTTTCCCTTTGAAATTCAGATACCGTCCGCCAAATGACTTTTTGGTTTTCTCTCTTCAAATTGCTTTTAATCACTCATGCGTGGAATATGTATTATATAAGTTGCATCAAATGAAAGAGGAGGATCTAAGCTTTCCAAATATGTATTATTTATCAATTATAAATGTGATTAAGTTATGATAAAACATCGATAATTATCAGTTTCGTTTTTTTTTGGGACGCACTGTATATGAAACTGATAACAAATGGAAACATAATTCTTTAACTTAAAACAAAAAGATCGTAAGATATCGGTCATGCAAAACTTTAGTGACTATTGAATAGCTTTTGGGGTGTTTTTTTCCATATACAGTTGATCAAGTATTTCCAGAGACTGACGAATGGTGTTATCATATGCGTAGTATTACGGTTCAGAAGCGGCAGTGTACTGACAGATGTTACCTTGACCTTTCCTGCTAACAACGCCTCCCAGGCACAGAACATCATGGATAATGTCATAATCGTTACCGCGACGGATATAGGATACCTACCGGTAGTCGGCGATGAAATATACTTCCCAATCTACGTCAACTCAAACGGTAAAATCGACTTTATACCTTTTTCCCACTTAATGATCTTGGCAGAGTTATTTAGTCCTGTTCAGATGTGATGCGGTAAACGGCAGTGTTATTTTTTCTTTATAATGATATTAACGCTAGTGCATGCTTCAGATTTTGGGTACCTGATAACACAGAGATAGTGAATTATGGGTAGGACCTACGGTGTGCGCAGTTGCCATTCATGTACACATTATTTATAAACACTGCCACGGTTTACCTCTTCATACCTGAACGAACCTAATACTTCTGTATTAGGAAGTTTTTCGCAAGCTCAACTACAGAGAATCTGCGGTTCGTGTGCAAAATCAGCTGACTGCCAATCAATGTGAATTAATTTCAACTATCATTAGTATTATTAAGTATTTGGCGTCACATGTGCCTTGGCTGCTAAAAGCGAACTGAATCATTGTAACCCTGCAGGTAGACCATTACACCGGGGTTTCCGCCCTGCTTTTATCGAATAGTGCATTGGGTTAATAACGTGCAAAGGTGGTGACTCTCCTCTACACAGGGTCCTAATTATAATAACGACCTTTCTGGGGAACAGAGTGTTTTCCACTGTACCACACCCTATGTCTATGAAACAGGGGAGGGGCACGTACCACCCAAGCAGGCTTCTGTCATCCGCCTGTGTTGATATTCAAACCCACAATCTTTGGTACGATAGGCAGATGCTTTTCTTGACCGAGCCAAATTGCAGCCTCCAAAGAAATGGTAGTATAGTAGTTTTAGTAAAACGTAGTAGAAGTAGTAGTAGTAGTAGGAGTAGTAGTAGTTGTTGTAATAATAATATAGTTTCAGTGTAATAATGCGACCAAATTTACCCACGATATCCTCATCAGGTATTAAGTCTTATTCAGACGTGACACATTAAACTGAGCCACTGGGCCTCAATTTAATGTCCTTTTCTGATCATGTAGAGTGGGAGGGATGCAAACATATTAAGTATTTGTTGTATTCTTTGCACCATTTCTATGGAATTCCCTCCCAAACTCATTACGTTGTTTATCCAACATTGAAACATTCATATCTGACCTAAAAACTCATCTCTTCAAATTAGCACATCAATAGTATTTAAGGATAAGTAATAATTATTCTTTTTGTTAGCACTTCATTGTTTTCTATATATGTTTTTGTTTCATCTTCCGGTTATGATCGTATAATACTTTATATAATTATGTATATTGTAAAATTGTAAAGCGCATTGAAATGTCAACAGACATGAGATGCGCTATAAAAGAACAAATTATTATTATTATTATTATTATTATGGTATTTCTTCTCTGTACATTTCATAGGCCTGGTGACAACAGCTGAGTCTACTACAATACAAACAGAAACAACAACAGGTAGGCGCACTTCATCTTTTGGGGGCTTTCTTCTTCTTCCCTTCTTTTTCTTCTTCTTCCTTTAATATTCTTCTCTTCTTCCCATTTTAGTCTTGGCAGTAGAGGTGGTCGTGGTATAGAACTGTTAATAGTGGTAGAATGCAGCAGTAGTAGTAATATTATTAGTAGTATAGTAGTAGTAGTAGTAGTAGTAGTAGTAATAGTAGTAGTAGTAGTAGTAGTAAGAGTTAGTAGTAGTGGTGCAGTAGCAGTCGTAGTGGCGATAGTAGTGGTAGTAATAATAGTAATACTTTGTTCCTTTATAGCGCATTTCATGTCCGTTGACATTTCAATGCGCTTTACAATATACATGTACATAAAATATAACAAGAACATTAACAGAAGATGAAACTGAAACATGTATAGAAAACCATGAAGGTTTTTTTTTTACAAAGAGAACAATTACAACATTACTTATCCTGCATAGAGTCTACATCATACTTTTAGTAGTAGCATTGATAGTAGACGTAGTATTAGCAGCAACAGTATTAGTAGTAGTAGTAGTATGTGTTTTAGTTATATTATTTATTGTAGTAGTAGCTATTGTTGTTTTAGCAGCAGCAGTTATCGATAAAAAAAAAATTTCAGATCTTTGAAATTTTTGCTCTTAGCCAATCAAATATAGGCATTTCAGTAGCTTATAAGAATTATGGAATCTTATTTATTGATACCCAATTTTATGAAACAGGGTCCATGGCAGCTTTTTACAGACCGTCAGAAGTACAAGTTCATGGACATCCTTTTGAAACCTGTGTATTAAATTAACTCATGTTTCAATCAGATGTCTGCAAACTTGTACGTATGACAGTTTGGTGAAATGCTGCCCTTTTTACTATGTATGTATCAATGTATTTCAAATTAGGCTTGTTTCTCTCCCAAATCCTTGGTTACCAACTATGCTATGCACAACGTGATATGACTGACAAGCTTCGGGCTAGCTTCTCAGTCGTAAAAGGAAACTTTTGTTTAAAAAGAATATGCATACAATCACTATTGAAGGTCTATTCCTTGTACTGACCAAAGTGAGCATAAATTCTAAAATGAAAATTTAAAATGCATTTCTAAAATAATTTGAAATTAACATTACAAAAAACCGAGCAGATTCATAAGGGGAAGTAATATACACTAAAACTATAAATCTTTTCAAAATGTCCATACATTTATCTCAAAACTGAAATATGATACTTTTTACCATGCAGCTCTGCCCTGAAAAACGAATCTTATAATTCATCTAAAATTTACCTGAAAAAAAACCTATCCCATTTCATTTTTTGGTTCACTAATAATGTAAAAGAACCTACCCAACAAAGGTTTATTGTTCAGAAATCCTATCAAGATGGTCATAACTTCATCTCAAATTAATATTTAAGACCAACAAATTCACAAATTCATCTGTACTAAGCATTTAGAAGTAACCAATTTATCCAAAGACTATATTTAGAACTCACAATTCATATAGTCATCAAAATATAAACTTTAAAACCAACAAGTTTTATTCCGTTTCCCACGTTGCAGAGCCACAAGGATTGTCTAATGGATTGATCATCGCTCTCGTGCTCGGTGTCGTCGCAGGTATTCTTTTCATCATCGTCTGCACGTGCTGTCTCTTGATACAGGTATCACGGAAGAACGCAGCAAAGTTTGCTCTAGGGTAAGCCAATCACCACCGTGAATCCAGGGTATGGAGTTGGCAAGCACCTCACTTATTAGAGCCTTCAGCCTGGCTCCATCAGTCTCTGACTCTGTCCAGGGGGCGCGTCTTATGTTTTCTTACCAAATAGCGAGCCCAGATTGAGCTCGCGAAGGAAGCCTGCGCATGCGCACATGGAATCCGGTAGGGTTGTTAATAGGGTGATAGTAATTATACAAACTAACCTTTCTTCAACCCATCAATTGGTAAAGACAGTGTAACACCAATAAAACTTTGGAGTTGATTTGAGGGCTCGAATCTCAGTATTTTATTCAGTTTGTTTTGCCTTTATAAATAGTGAGGCAAAGCAATGAATAATCAAAGTCAAATTGTTTGTGACCTCTTTGCAAGCTTTTGTAGCTAGTTATGTATGAAAAAGAGTTCATACTGGAATCTGGGCTCGCTGTGGTACGAAAAAATAAGACGCGTCCGGGGCAGCTAAAGTACAGTCTGACAGTGCAGTTACGAGGCCATTTCTTTGCCTCTAAATCATGACAGTGCGCAGAGGGGGCTAGGGTAGGGGGCAGCCCCCACAAATAACAAACAACAAAGAAAATGCAATAAATTATCAATAATTCATTGCATTTTCCCCTGGTCCCCAACGGGAAAAATTCCTCTGTAAGACCATGCATTAAGGATTGTTTCATTTTGGCCGTCAGTTATGACTTAAGGATGCAGGTCCCCTAGTTGATAAGCATAGTAGCATACACATGCTTTAGCATTCACGAGAAAAAACACTCACATAAATTATGATAATGTATACTATTATCTAGATCTATTAGGAATAAGTCATTGTCAAAATCATTCCATAAATTGGGGTAAAACAAATTATTCCGCCTTTATGACCAACAGTGTATCATCGTTATCATCAATATTAATAATCATATATTAATTATTGTTTTTATAATAAAAATTAATATTATTAACATTATCATTATTGATATCATTATAATTATTATTTCCATTATAATTAATTTATCAGCATCATTATCATTAATATTATTATAATTATCATCAAAATTATTATTTTAGTTTTATTGTGATGATTGCAATTTTTATCTTTTTACAGAGAGGAGTACCGTAGTCCATACAGCAGGGAAACCCCTGCCTCTTACGGTGATAATCCATGGGAGAATTCGGAGAGCTATAATTCTCTCGATCGCCGTGAATATGCAGTTGGCCGAGCAGTAGAAAGATTCAGGCAGGACCATGAACATGAACAAGATGTAAGTAGGATAAACTTGGGATAAAACTTAACCAGAAAATTTCATTTGGGGGAAAATGGCAGGGTCTATTTTTTAAGTGGATTCTTTTGATGACTTAGATACAATTTAACTAAAAAGGATAAGTAGTTTGGTGGAAAGATCGTGCAGCGGATAGGCTGACAAGTCATTTATGACATTTATGATTATGGCCGTGAACGCCGATAACATTATGTAAGTCACTTTAGTCCTAATTACTAACAGGTTAGAGTTTTATCGCATTTAGAAAGTTGATGCTCTTTCCCCTAGTCTCTCTCTCCTTCATTGCAAGTTACTCTGACTCTTTTTATTTTTTCCGTAGACAAAATAGGACTGCAAGATTATTAATCTCCATGCTTAAGGCTGTAGCCAGCCCTGCTTTATCTTCTTTATATTTAGTATGGATTCTGTAAACTGTACCAGAAAATTGTACAGGTGTATATCAAATTTACATTTGTATACAATTGTATACAAGGAACCTATCTGAAAAATTGATATAGAAACCAATAAATTCAAATATGAATTGAAATACTAGGATAAAACTATAGGCTAGACATTAACATGTTTTTGGGGAAATATGATAAAAATACCATAAGAATGACATAAGATCATTTCTTTGTCTGTGATGGGCCGTTTTAAGTTTCTATGTGATTTTCTTTTTCAGAATGGACAATTCCAGACACCATACGTCGTAGGAGGAGATGACAATGTGAGTCTCTAATAGAAACACCATTGAATTGTATTACGTTTATATCTTCTTGTATAGGCGCTAATTTTGTGTAAACTTGTAACACGATCGCAAATACTTTTATAACATCAACCTTCTCCATCATCCATTAAAGGGGAAGTCCACCCTTACATGAGGTTGGTTTTAATAGAAGCAGAAAAACGAGAGAAGCACATACGTCATTGATAGTTTGAGCAAAATCTGCTTAAAGAGAAGAAAGTTATGGATTTTAAAGTTGCGATAAATCAAACACATATTGGAAACTCTGTGATATATCTTGAGAGCTCCCCTCCAATATGCCCTGTACTAAACACTTCCAAAATTTGAATTTTCCTTTAATTTATTCCGTCATCAATAACTAAGGAAACAAAAGTTTATGACATTTTCTGTAGAGAGCAAATTGGAGAGGAGCTCGCAAGATATGTCCCAGTGTTTTTGTTCGACTGATGACAACTTAAATAATTCAAATTGTTCCTATTTTGAATCAGATATTGCTCAAACTTTCACTAATTTTTATCTCTCATGTTTATGCTTTTATTAAAACTCAAATAAATATCAGGAAGGACTTTCCCTTCAAATGTGCCAACATTACAATAATGGTTCGAACATGACATTTTTGCGATATCGATAGGGTATCAAAATTCGCCCTTGAGTAGATTTCTTTTAACAGTCTTTGCGACCATGTTAAAGATTTGATCAGGTGCAACACAAAGCAATAATCGGACAGCAGTAAGTGCTCATAGGCTAATAGCTATGTTTGACATTGCAGACTGATGCACTTATGTAAAATGAGTGCCCAAACCAATGTAAGCAGATTTAACTTACTTTACACTAGCTAAATGGCTGTCGGGGTTGTTACAAGCAATAATGAAAATGCCATAATAACTCACTATAATAGATTATTTTCGGCTGAATTAACTAAATTATGGCACTAAAGTTGTTGGGCTAGACTAATTCAAAGTTAAACTATCTGAGTTGCATAGGATTTCGGTTTTAAAACAAAATCATTAGTTGGAATTCCAATTCGCACATAAATTTTAAGACATTAAATACATCTGTTACAGCTTAAAATGTAATAACAAACTTAATATCTATAGAAGGAACTTCAAACTAACCTATTAAATGGCTATGTTTAAGTATGAATACATTTATGAGAAAATTTTCACTTGCACAGTAATTTTAGGCGTATACATATTCATAACACGAAACTGGAAAACTTAATTGTGCTTAACCTATTTTGTTCTTCTTCTTGTTCTCTTTCCATTTTTTCTTGTTCTTCTTTCACATCTTCTTCATCTTCTTCTTCCTCTTCTTCTACTCCGTTTTCTTTTTCTCTTCTTTTTGTTAAATTATCTGTTCTCCTTCTTTTTTATACATTGAACAGGTTGGGGTTGAACGGAACTATTTCTCCTACTGAAGAGATCTTTCAGACGCTGGATCAGGAAATCTTTATTTTTGTTAAGAAGCTCTGAGAAATATAAAGAAAATTTTAATGAGCTGTACGTAGGAATTTTTAAGGGAAAAATGCCTCCTGAAACAAATTTTACTTCAAATACCTACAGTATATGTTCAACGTAATTTTGAAATAAATTACAAAAGTTTGTGGACTCTCAGCAAAACTGGGCAATCCGTTATAATTTTTGATGATTCTGAAACATAACAGTAAACATCAATTGTACTCTGCATACATTTTTTTGCAATCGCTATCAAAGACTTTGTTTCGTAATCCAGTCACATGACCAGAACTGAACCTTATCTTTAAGTAGCCCCATTTTGTTATTTGTATGGAATACTCATTTTGCGTTTACATTTTCCTTCGTAATATGATTATCAATTCACCTTCCACTGAATGATTTATTCATTCATTCATTTCATATATATATATATTGTAATAACTTTTGGGAATTCTTTTATAAGAAAATGTGGAATTTAAAGACTGCAGGGTAGATGTTTAGTCTAGCCTAAATTAATGCTCACGCAAGGCCAGGGCCAAGTCATACACACATACAATTACAGTCTCTGAGAGAAAGGAGTTATCGAACAATGATTTTTAAGTAACTGATGTTTATTCACAAGAAACATGGTAGTGATATCCAATATATTTACTTGCCACAACCTAATAACAGTTACACTTAACTCACATTTATACTGGTTCTTGCCCCAAGTTGGCTTTGATGATGCTCCCTAGCAACATCCTCCCAGCTCCTAACTCTAAGTTCTAACAAAATCTGTCTCCTCAAAACTACCTCGGCCTCAGCTACGAACTTTTACACACTCCCAAGAACCTTGCCCAAATTAAAGCTAGTCTCCAATTCAGACCTCCCTTTTAAATCGTTTGAGCATCCAATTTCTGTAACAATATATATATACTTGTATTATTATATGAAAGGCAATGATTACTTTCTTTTGGAAGAGACAGGGTTTCGTCTGTTTTTTGAGCTAACAATCTACAATTTGATAAAAACCATGAAGATGTATATTTATGTTATTCATATATATATAATCTGGCGGTACATGTACAATGTTAATAATCCAGGCTTACAGGTGTATTACTAGTGTAAGTGCAGATGGAAACTTTAGAACCTGTTTCGCACATAAGTCATTGCTGTTATTTCTTATTTTTGTTTGGCAACCAATTTGGATTAAAGATAAACTTGAGTTCTGGTAATGCGATTGCATTGTGAAAGAAAAGGTGTGGAATGGATCAGAAAAGTTGATCATATAGCATGTAAGTAATGGTGTGTAATGCAAGGTTCTGGAGTCATCAAAATCATCATAAATTTGGCAGAGTCTTGGTAAAGTAACAATCACTTACACAGTCAGATGTATATGGGATAACACACATGGTGTCGGGGCTAGTACTGCCCTGATTTCCTTATCTTTCTATGCTCATTACTCAGCCAGTATACATTTTCTTCCAAAATTGTTTGGCACATGACATTTATTTGTAATCTTGAACATTCAGTGTAAGTTTCGTTAGATTCTGTGAGAATTCATTTTCTTTTTTTACCAGAACTCAAGTTTATCTTTAATTATACTTGCCACAAAATACTTTTCATGATATTGGTTGTTTGTTCTACTCGAGTGCTAATAAAGCATCCGTATGATTATAAGAAATCAATCAGGGGGCCAACTGCACTAAGTCCTCTCCAAGGGACCTGGTAATAAGTATTAATGCATTACCAAAGGGCACTAGCGCATTGACTTGGTTTCAAACCCAGAACTCCCAGTTACGAGACCACTGCTCTATTTTTCTGCAATAAAACGTCTAAGGCTAAGACTATATAATTATTGTGCATAAATCACACCAACAAATACTTGCAAAGACACCCAAAATATTCAGTAATTGTTGTTTTTCATTAGCCCCCTTTGAAAATGATCACAACCCACTGTTTAATGTAACAGGATGCTTCCGGTATCCGACAAGTACTAGGGAACATGAGAATTCAGTAGTTAACGCATTTTTAAATTTACGTAAAGGTTTTGGGAAATGAATTCATATGGTTTATCAATGATTTAGTCTGCAATATGCCTATAGAGAAATCATAATTACTTCAAATTATATGTTGTATACCTGTTATTATTATAGGATTTCCCGGCCAAATTCGCGTGTTTGTCATTCAAATTTATTTACTTTGCATTTAAGTAAGCGCAGATCGGCTTTACCATGCCAATTATCATTCAATTTTCCAGTTTTTGTATTGAATTTAGGATTTGGGTCGAAGGGTTTCATAGATCTGTCATTCAATTTAGAAACTGCTCAACTAGCATTCAAATTATTATTCACTCATTCAAATTAACACCTGTCATTCGTATTCGTAATATTTTTTATTCAAGTTAGGAATGTTAGGGGGAAGAATTGCAACAAACTTTTACATTTTTTAAATAATGCAGTTAAAATGCATGATTTGCCATTCGGGTCTAAGCTGTTATTCCAGTTATTAATTTTCAGGACAATGCAGATGGTTGTAGTCAGACATAAAGTACAGAAGGGGCGAAATAAAGGGATATGGCATTTCTGCACGGACATGTTCATATACCCGGGAAAGGTGGGGGTACCCTCAATCGCCCCTTTTTACTACAGACTCGAAATTTTACAAAAGTAATTCACATCGTCTCTTATACCCAGCACACCCCTCTGTTTTTCTTAAATAGTTTCATAGTTTACTTGCCCGCCAGCAGATCGATGGCTTAAGACTTGGCTAAATAATGAATCATGTTCAAATTGTTGACTCTAGTCCCTACCCCAGTCACAGTATTGTACCCTTCTTCCATAATGAAATTATGATGAAATTATAATAAATTTATGGTGAAACATAAGACAGACAACTTCCGTACATGAACATTTACAAATATATTGGGACCTTCAGGTCCGTAGATTCAAGTCGTTTTCTTCTTCTTAACAATCAAACTTAAATGCTGATGAATATCAGATAAATCTAATAATTATAAGTGTATAAATGCAAGAAAATGAAATATGATGAAATACACATGAACAAAAATCTTGAAAGAAAAAGAATGAGCTATAAAAAGTGTGTAATAAACGAGACATGTATATTGACCATAAATTTAAGTGCACAAAGTGCTAAATAAATTTGAATGCTACAAATGAATTAGAATGCTAGAAGTACACCGTCGCGTTGTCAGAAAAATCGTGTTGCGCCAAATCGAATGACCAAATAGCGAAAGAAGCACATTGTTCATTAATTTGAATGAAACATACGTAGATTCTAATGAAAATTCCATAGATTTAAAAACTAGAAAAAGGAATATAAACCCGAGATATACTTAACTGCACTAAAACCGTCGAATTTGAACGCAAGACAAATTAATTTGAATGACAAACTCGCGAACTCTTGACTCTAAAATTACTTATACCTATTTTTAATTTTGTTATAATGTACATGTGATATCGCTGTAGAACATGCATTTTTATAATTCATGTCATGTATTTATGTTATAGTGACATTAACATTGTACATTTATATATCTATTGTTTCAATGTTTTCAATGGTGGTTAATAAATAAATTCAATTCAATTCGATCACCAACCCTTTCCAGAGCTCTTATTACGTAAAAAGGATTCCATCGTGTGACCCTGGAAACTCGACCTCCATAGATCAAACAAATATAATCAGATGATTATAAGCCTTGAAAAACATATTTAGATGATGATTGTTTTCCCAAATGCTAAGGAAGCATGTATTTGCTTGTAAATAAGCAACCAGGGGACTGACAGCTTTTAATCCTCTCCGATAGACTTGGTATAAATGAGGATTAATGCTTGACCTCAGGGCGATACTGCATTGCCATGGTTTTGAGCCCGGGAGTTTCCGGTTACAATACCACTGCTGTTACAGTGAGCCACCCATATTGATCGCTTTATTGTTCTTGCTTTACATGTAGGCATTTATCATGACGTAAATGAATCTTCATGTACACATCAAATGCTTTATCAATTCGATGTTATTGTAGTGTCTCTTTCGCCTAAATTTGGGTACCAACTCGATTTCTTGACTACATGCAAAGACATATTCTTATTATTTAACGCTGTTCATACAACACCGATCGATATGTTTGCCGCATTGTATGGACAGTACGAAGAAAACAAAAAGTGAATATTTAAATCAATACTACATACGATTTCGCCAAACAAACATGCATTTTCTCGTTAAACTGGATATTTGGAAAAGTTTACAAATGTTTAAATATATTATTTAGGGTGCACATTAGAATCATTCTCACGGTATGGAACAGCGCCCAGGTTACAACCGAAATAAAAGCCTGTAATGTATTAGGAGAACGTCGACACACATCGATGTATTAATATAGTATTAATGACTGCTTTGAGAGAAATAGTTGTTTTATTACGCTCAAGGGAAGGTTAGAATTGTGCTATTCCCCGAGGCTTGCCGAGGGGAATAGCCCAATTGTAACCTTCCCGAGAGCGTAATAAAACAACTATTTCTCGAATATTAAAGCAGTCATTAATACTTTTATATGCCGAAAAAAAATAGACTAAAAAATAAAAATAAAAAAATATTTTTCATTTTTGTCGAAGACGGGATTCGAACTCTTGCGTACAACAAGAGGTGTATCGAAAACCAACGCTTAGACCACTAGGCTATTGCGCGTCGTTAACATGCTTGGCAGTTTTCTCCAATATATATGAAGGGGTGACCAAAGTTCGCGCAGATTTTAGAACAAATTAGAAAATGTGATATTCGATCCATGTTTTCTCATATTCTACACAAATTTATTTATTTTAATTACTACCAAATGGACGGCAAAGTATTTTACTACCAATTGGTTCAACTACAACATTTATCGTCGAAGGATTTCGGAGATATCGCGATCTAAAAATTCGATGTCCGATCGTGCATGCGCGCTGCATCTAAAAAAGTCATAAAAACAACGAGACCTAAGTTCACGCACGGGGGTTAACAGCTGATTTATACAAAAATACGATCCATCAAAAATAAGGTAATTTGATAATTTGCAAGGCAAAATATCATACAACCAGACGGTACCACTTATTACTTACAATTTTGAGGATATCTGCTCTCAAAATGAAGATTTCCAGACCCTTATCGGTAAGTTGGTAATTTTTCGGAACGGACGCAAATAACTGCAAAATGTGCCAATCTTTTGTCAATATTTTCACAATTTCGCACCCAATTCCAAAGAAAATTTCGTTTCTGGGTAATTTTATGATCCTCTTTCCATTGGTGATATCAGATTTTCGAAATCTTACCGATTTTTTGAGAAAGCGAACTTTGGTCACGCGCGAACTTTGGTCACACAGCCATACATTAAAATGGATTGAAAACGGCTCTGCGTGAGGGCCTCGCAAAAGCTCCATGAAACGGGCCCTTCTTTTACTTTTGCAATGCATATTGGCACGAACTTAGATCAAGATCTATCGGCAGATGTTGTTTTTTTGTTTTTGAGAGTTTATTTTCGTCTTCATGTCAACAATGCAAGATAAAATTGTCGGTAAGATCGATCGAGATTCAATTGTAGACCAATCCTTCGCACACATACGGTATTCTCCATCGCTCAAACCATTTTTTAACATGTAAACCTATGGGGTAACCATGGAGTAACCATGGTTATTAAAAATAGTGAAATGTTTTATGCATGGTTACCGAGAATTTTACAGGAACAGTTGAAGTTTATGAATGCAATTCGACCAATCAGATGGCTGGATTTCTTAAGTGAGGTATATAAATGTTTATAACAATCATTATGCTCATCCTTCCCTGCGTGTTAATTTCAATTTGATAAGACTGAACTAACCTAAAAATTCAGGTTGTGGTTATGGGTACTACCATTTATCAAATCTTCATTCGAATTAGTGATTTTTAGCTTGGTCTGAACATTGATTTACACAATCTACTTTGACGAAGGTTATGAGACCTCTTCCCCACATTCTTTCACGATGTCTTTAAAGAAAGAAAAACATTTGTTATCGTAAGTTCCCATTGTTAATATTTGAACAAGAGAGCGATACAATTTGTAATACCTGTGACACATACGCACCGAAACTTTTGGTCACCAGGCGCTTGGATGACATATTAGGGACTTTTAGATTTGCACAACGACAACGTGGATTGCTACGATCGACGTCCTTTTAATGCACTGCCTTGAATGGACATCACACGTATCAGTCCACGCAAATCTAAAAGTCCCTATTTGCAAAGCGATAACCCATGCTTCCCTGAACATGAGCTGCTGTACCTCTCACCTCTTTCTACCCCGGCCCCTAGATATTACATTAATTGTGCTCTGATTGATGGACGCTGCTATTTGTACAAAACATATCATTAACCGCATGGTTAATCATGTCACAGATCTTTTTGAAAATATATTCTTTGGATGATTCAATGCGATTACCCCCTCTCTTTTATACCGAACCAGCCTTTACAAACTATGTTTACTTGTTTGCGCAAATAACTTCTTTATTGAACAGAAACGTGATCCTGTACGTGCGTGTACAATTGCCTCATTGCTACACATGTCTTATAACACCCACGCCTTCAGAGACAGAAAGGCATTAACTGTACGAGAATATATATGAATCTAACGCCCTATTGGCTCCAACCAGACTTATTGTTTGAAATCCAATTCATCGTGACGCCTTCTAGGGCAATCAGTGATAGGGGGTTAGATAAGAACAAATTCATTCAGAAATAAGTTCGTTTTTTATCATTCCTTTCTGCTGGATCAGTATATGGTCATGTGTGTGCAATGATCACAAGCAGGGGCATTGAAGCCGGGCTGTGTCCTCACTTCTTTTAAAGAGCATAATACAACCCTAGTAAAAGTTATATGTATGAAACTTGAAGAAATATATGAAAAAACAGAATGGCGAAAGTTTGAAATAAATTGGACCAATTATGACTGCATGAACAAAGAATTCAGGTTGTGGTTATTGGTACTACCATTTATCAAATTTTCATTGGAATCGGCGGTGCTTACCTTGGGCTGAGTATTGCTTCACACAATTTACCTGTGATTCTATAATTCTATATTCTGAGACAAATTCCCCCACTTCCTTTACAATGTCTTTTTAAAACGATTTTATGTTTAATATCGTCTTACATAAATTTTATAAAATTGTCCATTGTTAATATTTGACAAAAAGAGCGATATAATTTGTGATACCTGTGACGCAGACAAACGGAAATGTTTGGTTACATAGCGCTTGGATGACTTGGATATGATTAGCGATCGTCAAATTGGC
This sequence comes from Strongylocentrotus droebachiensis, assembly GCA_035222895.1. Classification (NCBI taxonomy): domain Eukaryota; kingdom Metazoa; phylum Echinodermata; class Echinoidea; order Camarodonta; family Strongylocentrotidae; genus Strongylocentrotus; species Strongylocentrotus droebachiensis. Next base: position 38,023 of record JAVYIG010013285.1, read on the forward strand.
AACGTGACATTGTAGACTAGGGCCTTGACATTGGTTCTTGAGCCAGATGAGTGGCCAGCTTAATGTGTTAGCTAATAGTAGCTAAGCAATTTTTGAGGTACAAAAACAGATGACACTTATCAAATTTTTTTTAAAATATTGTGTGTTGCAATTAAATACATGTATATAATCATCGGAATTTCATATACGTTTAGTTAAGTAAACCTTGAAATCAACCTTGTACAAAATCTTTTTAAATGTTTGAAAACGGTATATAAAGTACTAATCTAAAGATAACTGTGAAAACAGCTATTAAAAAAGAATAAACTTGCGGTGTCTTTGAACCACTACTTCAGCTCCAGGACACAGATGTGGATGAGCTGTGGAAGAAATTCAGAGACACAACCAATAATATCACAAAGGAAATTGTAGGCTTCAAAAGTTCGAGACAAGTTAAAGGTCTCCCAGAGGAGGTTTGTAAGGCATGTGAACAAAGGAGGAAAGCCAGAGCCCTCAAGATGGGAACAATCCCTTGACCCGCAACAAGAAAAGCTACACAAAACACAATAAAGCGGTCAAGTATGAAGTGAAGAAGTAGAAGAAGAAAATTCTTGACACAGAGGTGGAAGAAATGGAATTAGCTCACGCAAAGAACAACAGCCACGAGCTCTTCAAGAAGGTGAAGAAACTACCCGGTGAAAGAGACAAAATACAACCTGCCGTAAAGAACAAGGACGACATCTTGAAAACTGCTCCCGTAGATGTGTTGAAATGTTTGGAAGTACATTTAAGTGTTCACCTCAACATGCAATTTCCAAGGGACGAAAATGCCTTTCAAAACATACCTGACCCTCAACCTACAGATAACCCAAGTGAACCTTTCACAATTGAAGAAGTAGTGATGGCAATAAAACTATTGAAGAACAACAAGGCCTGCGGTTGGGACAAAAATAGCTGCCGAAACTCTAAAGGCTGGTGGACAACCAATGAGACAACTCTTGCTCAAAATAATAAATGCAGCATGGTCGGAAGGTAAACCCCGGAAGAGTGGAGCAAGGGTCTTATCACTCCAGTGTTTAAGAAAGGAGACAAGCTGGATCCATCCAACTACAGGGCTAAAACGCTACTCTCCACAGGACTGACTCTCCATACCAGGGAAAGTTGTCTGTAGAATGGTTCTCATGAGAATACAGGGAACCATTGAGAATCATCTGACAGAGGAACAATGTGGATTCCGAAGCTGTAGGGGCACCACAGATGCTGTGTTTGTCGTTAGACAAATCATCGAAAAGGCCAGAGAAAGAAGGATACCAATCCACTTGAACTTTGTTGACTTTAAAGCATCATTTAATATCATATGGCTCAAAGCTTTCTGGAAATGTCTGCGTTCCATTGGAGTGAACAGGTCTTTAGTTGACCTCATAGAGAGCATGTACAAACAAACCAAATGCTCGGTTATGGTGAATGGAAAGATAACTGAATGGTTTGACGTCATAACTGGGGTAAGACAAGGCTGCCTCCTCTCTCCAAGTCTCTTCAATCTATTTCTGGAATATGATATGATCGGACATTCAACAACTAGATGGTGGAATACAGATGGTGACAGTATTAACAACATCAGGTATGCAGATGACACCACCCTTATGGAACTCGTATTTGAAAACCTCCAAATCTCTACAAATGAACTGGAGAAGGCATGTAGAAGATGGAGAATGAAAATCAATGCAACAAAATGCAAAGTCATGACAGAGGATCAACAAAATATTTCACTTAACAACACCAACATTGAGAAAGTGAATACAATTGTCTTTCTCGGCAGCACAGTTCTTTCCATAGAAGATGACGTGAAGAAACGGACAAGACTGGTTGCTTGGGCATTCGGAAGGCTGAAAAGTTTCATCTGGTCCAACCAAGATATTTCTAGGAGACTCAAAGTCAGGATCTACAGAGCACTTATCCTCCCTATTGCCACATATGGAGCAGAATGCTGGACTCAGATATAAATAAGATTGAGATATTTGAAATGAGGTGTCTCTGGACCATCCTTGGAGTTAACCTAATGGACAAGATAAGAAACGAAGAGATCAGACAGAGACTGGACATCCCAAGCACCATAGGCGAGGAAATAACAAAACGGCGCTTGAAATGGTTTGGCCATGTTGTACGCATGCCGCATCACCACTTACTATACCAATCATACCATGATGACTTTAATGCACGCAGACCTCGGGGACGCCCTCCTACGAGATGGAAGGACCAAGTTCGGTGTCATGTGGGATTACCCACACAAGAGGCAGAGCAACAAGCCCAGGACAGATCAGAATGGAGCATGATTTCTCGTAGAACTTGTGGAGCTATAACCTATGCTTCTCTGAATCCATGGACCGCTTCTCCTGCTACCCCCTTGTACCTCTGCCCTCTCTCTATCCCGGCTACTACATATTACATTAGCGAGCTTTCGATGTAGGCACCAGACGTGAGCTACTATACACGTGACATCATATGTATCCCCCTGCGCATGGGCGAGCTTCTCGGCCCACGTTCCCTTCCAAATCACACGACGGGAATCGGGGGCAATTTCCGTAAATCCCCGTCGGCGTGAAAACGGCAAAGTGGGTGCAGTTCCCTCGAAATCCCTGTTGTTATCATTCTATCATTTTTCTTTCTATCTTTCCTATCATGTTAATCTTTGTTTCTTCTTCTATCACCTTTTCTTATGTTATTCTTTGTTCTTATTATTCTATTAATTCTTCCTTTCTTTCCTTACGCTTTCCCTTTTTTCTTCCTTCTATCACATTTTTAGTATGTTATTCTTTTTTCTTTTTTTTATCATTCTATCATTTTCTCTTTCACTCTTTCCTTATGCTGTTCTTTGTTTCTTCCTTCTATCAACTTCTCTTATGTTATTCCTTTGTTTTTAACATTCTATCTCTTTCTCATTCTGTCTTTCCTGATGAAGTATTTCTTTTATTTCTTCATTCTATCACCTTCTCTTATGTTATTCTTTGTTTTTATCGTTCTAGCACTTTCTCTTTTTTCTTTCCTTATGTTATTCTTTGTTTCTTCCTTCTATCACCTTCTCTTATGTTATTCTTTGTTGTTATCATTCTATCACTTTTTATTTCCCTCATCCTCACATCATTCATTCTTATCATATTTTCGCGCACTGTGAAAGTACCTGATTTAGTCACCTGATCACGAAATTGGTCACGCGACCGACGAAAGCACCGTCGTGAAAAATCGAAATCACTGCCGCGAAGGAAATAGTCCAGATTCAGTCCGTTCTTTGTTTTTATTCTTCTATCACACGCATCGATCCCGCACACAGCGTGGTCACTCCACTACGGAAGCTTAAAAGTGCCACCGAGATGACGAGATAATTCTGCGTCTTCTCGACTTTTTTGGTCCGAGAAGGCGTGGTCCGCCATTTCGTCTTTTCGGCCTTTTGGGGTCCAAGAAGGCGAGAAGGCGAGATTCCAATTCTCGTCTTTTCGTTTTCTCGGGTACGAGATGGTGAGAAAGCGAGATTCAAAATCTCGTCTTCTCGACTTCTTGGGTACGAGATGGTGAGAAAGCGAGATTCCAAATCTCGTCTTCTCGACTTCTTGGGGACATTAGTGCCGCGGAGGGACTCGAACCGCGGACCTTGTGATCCACAGTCCGGCGACGTATCCACTCGACCAAGAAACCTGCTTGCTCTACTTAATGTCATAGTGGCCTTGCCTGGATACGCTCAGTCCGGGGCAGGGCCGTGGAGCAATATTTTCCACAAGGGGGACAAATTACGATAGGATTATTATGTGTCTTATATTTTTCTTTGTTTTGTCACCACAGGAGCGGGAGAAATATATTAGCTAGATTATGGGGATTTATCTATATAATTATCAAAGATACAAATCAAAATAACTTTAAATAGACATGATACAGGGGACGCCACCGTTCGCATAATGCCTTACGGTCAACAAATCGTGTCTTATTTGGCTTAAAATCTTGAAAATCAAACTTCTTTACTTATATGGAAAATATATCGTGCAATATTGTTACGAAATTTACGAAAAGCTTGAAAATGGTGTATAACTTAAGACCCTACAACCCCCTCTTTGTCGTTTCCTTCCTTTGCTGAGGTTTAGAGACATGATAGATCAGCCCCTTGATGGCAACGCTGCTACAACCACTGCCCCCGTGCACCCCACAAAACACACACAGGCTATGCCATCTATGGGAGAGGGGTGGGCCCGGGATGATGGGTCGCGTACATTATTGGGGGCACGCCTTTTTTCTTTATTTGTTCAGAAATGTATGTTTTCAACAAATGTTTTTCGCTATCTCATCATCATTTTGTTTATTACCTACGAATATTTAATTTTAATTTTTTATGAATAGCAACCGTCTTCTTGTTTTATGAATAGCTATCCGATTTCGTATTATAGAAAGCGACCCTCAATTTGATAAATGAATAGCGACCTGCTTCTCAAATTATGAATAGCGGTCCTTACGAATAGCGAGGTAACCCCCTAACAAGTCGCCTTCTCGTACTGAATAAGGCGCCACGGCAGGTTTGAACATCTCGCCTCCCCGATTTCTCGTCTAAAACAAGGCGACTTGGTGAGTTTGTAAAAAACGCCTTCTTACCATTTCATACTCGACAAGACGAGAAGACGAGATTTGGATGAGAATTGGAATCTCGCTTTCTCTTCTTCTCGTACCCGAGAAGTCGAGAAGACGAGATTTGGAATCTCGTCTTCTCACCTTCTTGTACCTGAGAAGTCAAGAAGACGAGATTTGGAATCTCGCTTTTTCACCTTCTCGTACCCTAGAAGTCGAGAAGACGAGATTTGAAATCTCGCTTTCTCACCTTCTCGTACCCGAGAAGTCAAGAAGACGAGATTTGGAATCTAGCCTTCTCGCCCTCTTGGACCCCAAAAGGCCGAGAAGACGAAATGGCGGATTACGCCTTCTCGCCTTCTCGGACCAACAAAGTCGAGAAGACGAGGAATTATCTCGTCATCTCGGTGGCACTTTTAAGCTTGGCCATACTCCACTGATCGTGCAATCCCCCGAATTTTGAGAGGAATGGCAAGATCTACTTTCAACGTTGAGGGTGTGTTATTTTATCTGCTGATTGGGTGCGCTATACGGAAATGGTACTAAAGCTGGACTACGAAGGGAACGGGCGTGAGCTGCGCAACGTATCTACGCTAATAGGGACTTTTAGATTTGCGTGGACTGATACGTGTGACGTCCATTCAAGGCAGTGCATTAAAAGGACGTCGACCGTAGCAATCTACATTGTCTTCGTGCAAATCTAAAAGTCCCTAGTAACTCATAGTAGCCGACATTCGGTGCGAAAATCGAAAGCTCTCTATTGTGCTTTGATTGATTAAACGCTAATATTTGCACAAAACATCGCACGCTATTTAAAACGATATTATCATTAACAGCATGGTTAATCATGTCATAGGTCTTTTTAAAAGATATTCTTTTGTTTATTCAATGCGAGTGCACATTACGCTTATTCTTTTGAATGGAACCATCCTTTACAATTTATGTTTACTTGCTTGCGCAAGTAACTTCTTTATTAAACGAAACAGGATCCTGTACGTGTATAATAATTGTCTGTTGCACATATCTTATAACATCCACGCCTTTAGAGACAAAAAGGCATTAACTGTGCAAGAAAATATATGAATCAAACGCCTTACTGGCTCCAACCAGATGTATCGTTTAAAATTAAATTCACCGTGATGCCTTATATCATGAAGGGCAATCACTGCTATGGAGTTAGATAAGATTAATTCAGATTTTTTTTTATTTGTTCATTCCTTTCTGCTGTATCAGTGAATTAGTCATGTGTGTGCAATGCACAAGCAGGGGCCTCGAAACCGGGGTCTTCACTTCTGTGTAAGAGCTTAATACAACCTTGTCATAGTTTTGTTTGTATGAAACTGGTCCAACATATGAAAAAAACAGAATTGAGAAAGTTTGAAATAAATTGGACCAAATAATGAGTGTTTGTGAATCTCGTATGCGAATCGCAAATTATTAATTTGATCACTGGATTGTGACGTAGAGATATGGACAATTCTCCTATTTGTCGATTACAAAAATGTCAGAAATTTCAGTTTTTCTTCAGAGTGTCTTAATTCTTTCTTGGGCCATGTCCATCGAAGTATGGTGCGTTGCATACATTATTAAAGATTCTCTCTCTAAAAAAAAGAACCTCATGAGGCATACATTTTTGAAAATGGAAAGTTAAGTCATTTTGTGTTGGAACAAATGGGAAAGTTGTCGGGCACTTCAGCACAGTGGCACTGCCGATTAAACGAATACGAAGTGCCTTTATGTTTCAGGATTACAACCTTTCAAAAATCATAACATTTCTGTCAACTTTCACCAATCTGATAATCTTTTATTTTGAACAGTAAACACTTTGCTCGTTCGCATGTCCAGACCCTAACCCCACCTTAATAACGCTCTGCAGCCCCTGATGATAGTGTCAAATGAAAGTTGTTGATTTGAATTGAATTGGCAAGGTTTATTGATAACAATTCAAAGTCACAGCTAAAAGGTGACTCATCTTGAATTAACAAATAATAAAGTACATGTAAATAGCACAACGTAAAACAAATAGGATGCGACGGTGATTGTTAGTCAAACAGTTTTTGATCGACAAGTAACGCCTGGCTGGAACACTCCCCAGGGAGTGGAAATTGCGCACAATCAAAAAAAAAAAAAAAGAGCCCGGGGTTTTCCCATCCGGACTTGGCAATCTGTCAATTTTTGTGGGTGTCTTACACATTAAACATGCATCACGTTCCTCAGAGCTGCGCCATACATATGGGGAAAACCAAGTAGCAACGATGCTTTCTGTCAAGTTTTGTAATGACTTTCCGCCAATAAGGACAAACAAAAGACGAAAAAAAAGGAGCTTTGAATCAGGAGATATATTGTTTTACTTTGAAAGGGAATCAGCCTAAACGAATCATTAATGAAATACATATCTCCTTTTTAAGGTCGGTAGAAGCTTTAAATACATGATATAATTACCCCCAACCAATGACCAATGACAGTTTTCTTTATATCTCTTCGTAATGTCATTCGGAAAAGAAAACAGCCGTTTAAACACCGTTTTGACATATAAAATAATGTCATCTTGAAAACAAAATCTAACCTTATTTTTTTTTTCTTTTATAGTTTTGTGTGATATGTATTTCTATTATAACATAAATCCTCATCCATTAACCTTTTTATTATTTGTATGTCTATACTTGTACACTTGTGTTCTTTAAATGGTTTATTAAAATGTTAGTTTATGTTTTTCATGCATTTCATCGTTATTTTCTATTTATTTGTAATTCATTTAATACCACGACTTTCTCGGCTGCGGGCAACATTTTAGGCCTGTGTAAAAGAACAAAATCAACTAAAGCTCAAATTAAGTAAAAAAAAAATTATTGGGAAAGGTTGATTTAACGTTTTATCAGGACAGCTCGTTTCCAAACAGTGAATAGGAAAATGGGGGATATAAATGAACTATTTGATATCACTGCTTCGAAATGAAATTCGGATACATAATTATATAGACATAGAAGAACAAGATAACACACATCTTTGTCGCAATTGAATCTAGCCTTAGTTTGAGCTACTGTGATACATGTACAAATGCATCACAATATGCCCATGTATTGTAAAACAAAGTATTTATGTACCATGTGAATAAAGTTTTCTATTAAATACAAATGATAATACAAGTAAGGTTACAGTCATGATAGTAAATAAAGGTTATGCTGATATTGAACAAATTCATATTTATTCTTCTATTCATTTTATCTTTGTATATTGTCTTATACTGAAATGAATGTTCATTTGAATTCAGTTTAACCAGATTCACAATGTGTAACTTGTGCCTAGAAACAAGACTAGGCATGACCTTGTGGGTTTCCTTCAAGTACACTCCACATTACAGCAGATAAGTGCCGTTTGTGCGTTTGTGAGTGTTACACCCTTTGCCTGACATAGCAGCCCATAGCAGTGCACTGTGTACAGACTAGATAGGCATGATAGACGGTGGTAGCTGGAAACTGAGAAGCTATAGTTGTTTATGGAGAATCTTCTCGAATGTATTGCATCCTCGGGTGTTTTAACGCCGAAGAAGCAGAATAAGAAGGCAAAGAGTTTTCGCGGAATGAACGAAGGAATTTATGGAATGATGGAATGAAAGATTCGGAAAGAAGAATACGAAAGAAATGAAGGAACAAATAAGAAGCTTTGAGATTCCAAAATAAAGAGACATTCCCGTTAATACCTTGTCCGACTTTATCATTGCGTCCGACCACAACTACAAATACACTTACAGTGTTTTTTTAATGATTCCTTGCACAAACCTCCCTTGAACTGTAATAGGTTCGCGGATGTGGATTACTGACATCGTCATTGTGCAAATATGTACTTTCCCATAGACTACCGAAGTGTATCGTACCATCCCCAAATATCTCGGTCACATCGCGAAACAGAATGACTCATGGCCACATTATTATGATCATTATTATTATAATAATAATAATAATAATAATCTTTTAATCCAAATTTTATTAAGTTAAACCGAAAATGGAAATTCTTTTTGCCAATATTGATCGTGAGCCCGGCAGCTACTGAGCAGCGCAAGATCGACGTTGCTCTATCCCTTATTGTTGAACGCAAACAAGGTAGCAGCAACTCCCGTCTTTTAACGTCTTTTGGTATGACGCGGCCGGGGTTTGAACCCACGACCTCCCGGTTGTGAGGCGGACGCTCTACTGACTGAGCCAACACACACGGTTCATCATGTACCGCGATGTAATAAGAAAACAAAATGTTACAACTAAAAACTGTTATTAAAAAAAAAGGGTTTTCGAGGCCTTTCTAAGATAATAACTGATCATTCCAGTATTTTGAAGAAGATACAGTAAATGTCCTATCACCGGCTAATATGCGAGTAACTAAACATGTGAGACGGAGAGGATCACTGGTTGAACTCAAATGTTTCTTATCGTTTTTGAAGAGCTAACGAGTATGCCACCAACATCCAACTGAACATTTGGAAAACTGCGCAGGTTGTGAGCTGAAGCAGCAACAAAAAAAGAACTCAGTTTCAAAATCAATTAATTTTAACTTATTTACTACCATCCATTGCCAAATATCTGACATACAACTTTGAAATTTCATAATTGCGTTATCAAGAGCTCTTGGATCAAAGGAAACATACAACAATATGTAACAGGCGCGGATCTACGGGGGGGGGGGGGTTTAGGGGGTTTTAAACCCCCCCCTTGGGCGCCCCCCCCCCCCCCAAAAAAAAAAAAGGAAAAAAAAAGGAAAAAAAAAGAAAAAAGAAAAGAAAAAAGAACGCACGCTGAAGAGAAACCCTTTCAAGTGCAAATATTGTGAGAAGATATTCAACTCATCTGGTAACTTAACCAAACACATGATAACTCTGGATATAACTGTGTATTAAACTGTTACTTGATTTTAAAAGACGTTATCATGCACTGCTTTTTTATGGTCTCCATTGTGTTAATAGATGCCAGGAAAACATCACTTACGGGGTTCAAATAAACACCCCCAAAAAAATCTGCTCGCCGCTTCGCGGCTCGTGGACGATGCTCCGCATCGTCATTATTTTGGTCCCAAACCCCCCCCCCCCTTAGCAAAAAGCTAGATCCGCCCCTGTGTAAGGCAGCATAAGGACCATAATGTCAGACCAGGGGCGTACGCAGGATTTTTTTCAAGGGGTGGGTTTTTTTTAAAATCGGCCCAAAATTTCGTAACGAAATCGCGCCGGCCGAAAAGTCGCTCAGTTGGGGGGGGGGGGGGGGGGGGGGGGGGGGGGTAAGGTCACCTTTTTTAAGTCAGCCATGGGCATAATTTTTTTTATTTTTTTATAATAAAAAAAGGGGGGGGGTTTAGGGGGGTTTACACACATAACAATACCAAAGGGGGGGGGGGGGGTTAAACCCCCAAACCCCCTCCCCCCCCCCCCCCTGCGTACGCGCCTGTGTCAGACGATATCTCCAATAGGAAGAGTATAGATTGAGTATCTTATGGGTCCTACTATTACTCCATGGGGGAGTCATTCTAAAAGAATGTGGGACTTGACAATTTGCAGGCAATGTCAACATAGATGTAATTTTATCTTTTTCCGTCTGTTTCACGAAACCGTCATAAGTACAAGTTCAGTGAATCGATTGTTAATTAAATACGCGTTTCATT